>CAUYRH010029211.1:0-11723 GCA_963574655.1 Perodicticus potto | reverse complement strand
TGATAACCATAGTATTCGATGACAGATCTGAGGTATTTTATCATTTTTGATTCAAGATCAGCCCTTTTTTTTTTTTTGAGCCAGAGCCTCAAGCTGTCACCTTGGGTAGAGTGCCGTGGCATCACAGCTCACAGCAACCTCCAATTCCTGGGCTCAAGCGAGTCTCCTGCCTCCACCTCCCAAGTAGCTGGGACTACAGGCGCCCGCCACAACGCCCGGCCATTTTTTGGTTGCAGCCATCGTTGTTTGGGGGGCCCAGGCTGGATTCAAACCCGCCAGCTCAGGTGTACGTGGCTGGCGCCTTAGCCTGTTGAGCCACAGGTGCCGAGCCAAGATCAGCCCTTTTTGATTCATTCAGGTAGTCTGGAGGACCATGGTGTGCCCAGAACTGTGCTGGGCACCAGAGACTCAGATACAAGTAACAAGGATCCCCCTGGGTCCATGGAGGATTCAACACCCGCAGATGCCACCCTCAAGTTGGAGAGAGGCTCAGATGTTGACAGGCCTCCAGCCAGAGAGAGTGGGCTGCATGGAGGAAAAGAGTGACTTTTTTTTTTTGTAGAAACAGAGTCTCACTGTTGCCCTCAGTGCCGTGGCATCACACAGCTTACAGCAACCTCCAGCTCTTGGGCTTAGGCGATTCTCTTGCCTCAGCCTCCCAAGTACTGGGACTACAGGCGCCTGCCACAACGTCCGGCTATTTTTTGTTTACAGTTTGGCCAGGGCCAAGTTTGAACCTGGCACCCTACCCACTGAGCCACAGGCACCGCCCAAGAGTGACTATTGGGATGGGCTTATTTAAAAGGATAAGGAGCTGGGCACGGTGGCTCACACATATAATCCCAGCACTGTAGAAAGCAGAGGCAAGAGGATTACTTGAGCTCAGGAGTGCAAGACTTGTCTGAGCAAGAGTGAGATCCTGACCCAAAAGTAAAAAAACCCAACTGGACACCTCAATGAGCGCCTGTAATCCCAGCAACCCAGGAGGCTGCGGCAACAGGATGCCCACTACCCGAGTCTGAGGTTGCAGTGAGCTATGATGATGCCACTGCACTCTGTTCAGAGTATAGGGCGAGACTGTCTCAAAAAAATTTTTTTTTGTTGTTGTTATTGAGACAGAATTTCACTTTGTCACCCTTGATAAAAGGTGAAAGATTTATATGATCTGAAGAGAAACCAGAGTATGACTTTGTCACCTGTGGTAGAGGGCCATGGTGTCAAGGCTCACAGCAACCTCAAACTCTTGGGCTAAAGTGATAGATACTCTTGCCTCAGCCACCTGAATAGCTGGTACTGCAGGTTCCTGCCACAACGCCTGGCTATTTTTTTATTTTAGAAATGAGCTCTCGGGTCAGCGCCTGTGCCTCAAAGGAGTAGGGCGCTGGGTCCATATGCCAGAGGTGGTGGGTTCAAACCCAGCCCTGGCCAAAAACTGCAAAAAAGAAAGAAAGAAAAAATGAGATCTCGCTCTGGTTCAGGCTGGTCTTGAACCTGTGAGCTCAGGCAATCCACCTGCCTTGGCCTCCCAGGTTCTGGGATTACAGGCATGAACCACTGTGCCCGACCCCTGAAAAAAAAATAAATAAATAAAAGGACAGACAGGTCGATTATGGGGTGTCCATTCCAAGGAGTTTCCTGCAACCCTTAAAGACTGAAGTCTGTGAATGGAGGAGGCCAGGTGACTATGAGGGGCAGTGATTTAAGCAAGGAACAAAGCTGTGTTGAATGTGACCTAATTGAAAGGTAGACCAGGCTCGGCGCCTGTGGCTCTAGCGGCTAAGGCACCAGCCACGTACACCTGAGCTGGCGGGTTCGAATCCAGCCTGGGCCCGCCAAACAACAATACGGCTGCAACCAAAAAATGGCCGGGCGTTGTGGCGGGCGCCTGTAGTCCCAGCTACTTGGGAGTTTGGAGGCAGGAGCCTTGCTTGAGCCCAGGAATTGGAGGTTGCTGTGAACTGATGTCACGGCATTCTATCCAGGGTGACAGCTTGAGGCTCTGTCCCAAAAAAGAAAAAGAAAAAAAAGTAGACCAACCATGGACATTTTTATAGGGGACATAGAATATACAGCCAATCCAGCCTCAGGTTTTTCTTTGGGGACCTACTGCCTCTCCCCTCCACTCCCAGTGCATGTGGCCCCAGGGTGGAATGTGTCAGAGACCAGAGTTTACTTCTTTTTCTTTCTTTTTTTTTTGTAGAGACAGAGTCTCACTTTATTGCCCTCGATAGAGTGCCGTGGCGTCACACAGCTCACAGCAACCTCCAACTCCTGGGCTTAGGCGATTCTCTTGCCTCAGCCTCCCGAGTAGCTGGGACTATAGGCGCCCGCCACAACGCCCGGCTATTTTTGTTGTTGCATTTTGGCTGGGGCCGGGTTTGAACCTGCCACCCTCGGTATATGGGGCCGGCGCCCTACCCACTGAGCCACAGGCGCCGCCCAACACAGTTGACTTCTTAATACTGTTCTTACCTCCCTTTTTTTTTTTCGAGACAGAGTCTCACTATGTTGCCCTCAGTAGAGTTCTGTGATGTCACAGCTCACCACAACCTCAAACTCTGTGCTCAAGAGACTCTCTTGCCTCAGCCTCCCAAGTATCTGGGGCCACATGCGCTCGCCACAACACCCGGCTATTTTTTGTTGCAGTTTGGCTGGGGCTGGGTTCAAACCCACAACCCTCGGTACCTGGGGCCGGCGCCCTACCCACGGAGCCACAGGCGCCGTCCCTTACCTTCCTTCTTAATAAAGGGAACCCTTTTAGCTGCCCAAGCAAAACACATTTCCTGGCCAGGCATGATGGCTCACGCCGGTAATCCTAACACTCTAAGAGGCTAAGGCAAGAAAATCAGTTGAGCTCAAGAGTTTGCGACCACCCTGAGCAAGAATGAGACCTTGTCTCTACTAAAAATAGAAAAACTTGGGCAGGGCGCAATGGCCTACACCTGTAATCCCAACACTCTGGGAGGCTGAGGAGGGTGGATTAGGAGTTTGAGACCCCATCTCTAAAAATAGGTGGCCTTGTGGCGGGTGCCTGTAGTCCCAGCTACTCGGGAGGCTGAGGCAAGAGGATCACTTGAGCCCAAGCATTTGAGGTTACTGTGAGCTCTGATGCCATAGCACTCTACCAAGGGCAACTAAGTGAGAATCTATCTCAAAACAAAACTACCCCCACACATACCCACTTCCTGGCCTCCCTTGGGGTTAAGTCCAGGCTGCTGTAATGTACTTAGAAGTGTTGTATGAAAGTTCCAGAAACATTCTTAGAAGTCAAGTACACCTTTTTTTTTTTTAGAGACGGAGTCTCACTTTATCACCCTCGGTAGAGTGCCATGGTGTCACAGCTCACAGCAACCTCCAGCTCCTGGGCTTAGGCGATTCTCTTGCCTCAGCCTCCCGAGTAGCTGGGACTACAGGCGCCCACCACAATGCCCGGCTATTTTTTGTTTGCAGTTTGGCCAGGGCCAGGTTCGAACCTGCCACCCTCGGTATGTGGGGCTGGCACCCTACCCACTGAGCCACAGGCACCACCTGGCAAGTATACCTTTTCTTACCCCTTCCAGTTTCTTGGAATTTGGGAGTAATGGCTAGACCCTTAGTAGCCCTCCTGCCACATGTGAGGAAGGGTGTTATCCTGTAGGGGTGACAGCCTTGTTCTCTGGCGATAGTGGGGCATTTATCAGCAAGCACACACTATATATATATATATATATATATATATTTTTTTTTTTTTTTTGAGATAGAGCCTCAAGCTGTCGCCCTGGGTAGAGTATGGTGGCATCACAGCTCACAGCAACCTCCAATTCCTGGGCTCAAGTGAGTCTTCTGCCTCTGCCTCCCAAGTAGCTGGGACAATAGGCGCCCACCACAACACCTGGCCATTTTTTGGTTGCAGCCGTCATTGTTTGGCGGGCCCGGGCTGGATTCGAACCCGCCAGCTCAGGTGAACGTGGCTGGCGCCTTAGCCCGTTGAGCCACAGGTGGTGAGCCAGCACTTATATTTTTGTTTGTTTGAGACAGTCTCTTTCTGTTGCTCGGTAGAGTATCATGGTGTTAGAGCTCATAGCATCCTCAAACTCTTGAGCTCAAGCAGTCCTTTACCTCAGCCTCCTGAGTAGCTGGGACTATAGGTGCCCACCACAATGCCCGGCTATTAAAGACAGTATCTCACTCTTGCTCAGGCTGGTCTCAAACTCCTGAGTTCAGGCAGTCCATCTGCCTTGACCTTTCAGAGTATTAGGATTACAGGCATGAGCCACCACACCCACCAGCAAAAACTTATTTAAACAGGTGGATGAGGGGGGAAAAAACCTAAACTTCTACCTTATGTAAGCTGTTGTTATTTTGGGTTTTCCAGCATAAGTCACCAAAATAAACCCTAACTGATTCAGCACATAGCCCATGGCCAGTCTGTTTTGTTCCCCACTCCCTGGTACTTGGTGCTTAGGGTTCTACTGAGCAAATGAAGCTTGCAGCCTGCCTGGGGGTGCAAAGAGGGAGACAGAGCCCCACTGACACCAAATGCCCCCTGAATACGGTTTTGCCTGAAGCCAGCAGACATATTAGTTACGTGAACTTGGACTTGGGTTTTATCATGCTCCTTTCTACTATGGAATTATTTAGAATTAGGTTTTTTTGCAGGGGTGGGGGGTTGGGGGGAGCAGAGTCTCCTGTTGCCCTTGGTAGAGTCCCATGATGTCAGCCTAACTCACAGCAACCTCAGACATTCAGGTTCAAGCAATTCCCTTGCCTCAGCCTCCCAAGTAGCAGGAACTACAGGTGTCCCGCACAATGCCTGGCTAATTTTTCTTTTCTTTTTTTTTTTTTTAATGGTTCATAAATCTGTTTGGATTGGTTCAGTACAGAGGAGTCATGATGATCTTTACAAAGCACCATAAAATTTTACACATTAGAATTAAAACAATCATTTGAGTAATGTTTGCTATAACAAGACACCAACAAAGGTGTTCCAGTTTTTGATCGATAGGAGGGAAAAAAATTAATGTTTAATTATAAAAATTTGATAGCATTCCTTGGTAACTTTTCCCCATATAAGCTGGGAAGACAATGCCATTATCTGAACAATAGCAGCGAAATCTTTCAGGCTAAGATAAGAATTTAAATCAGGATAATCATCATGATTCGGGTACCTATCCCTGCTTTAAGTTGTGGGGTGCTCAGCAGCTCCGCACCACCCACTCTGCTGTTGTCCGGCTGTGCCGGGGATATCAGAGGGATGTTATCCCCTCTACTTTAGAAGAACAGTGAGCTCCTGAGTGTCCTCTGCCATGAGGCCCTTCAGTCCACCCTGTGCAAGCCGCTGTCAGCCTAAAGGCCTCTCCTCCTTTCTGTCATTACAGAGCATACCAGTCTACCAGGGCTGCCATAACAGAATACCATAGACTGGTGGTTTCCACAACAGATATTTGTTTTCTCATAGCTCTTATTATAAAGTGTCTTTGCATGGGAGAGACAAAGAGAGTGAGCTCTCCGGTGTCTCTTTTTTGAGACAGTCTCTCTCCAGTGTCTCTTTTTGTAAAGACTCTAATCCTATCGGGACTCCACCCTTATGACCTCATTTAATCTTACTTCTTTACAGTCACATTGGGCATAGGACCTCAGCATATGAATTGGGGGGTGGGCAGGTCAGTCCATAGAATTCTGCTCCTGGCCCCCACAAAATTCAGGTCCTTATTACATGTAAAGTGTTTTTATTCCATCCTAACAGCTCCAAAAGTCTTAACACGTTCCAGCATGAACTCTAAGTCTAAAGTCCAAAGTCTCATGTAAATATCATCTTTAAGTTAGAGACAAGGTGCAGTCAGGTGCAGACTTGAGGCAAAATTCCCCCCTTCAGTGGTGAACCTGTAAAATCAAACAAGTCATGTGTTTCCAAAATACAATAGTGGTCAGCCCTGGGATAGACATTCCCACTCAAAAGAGAAAAATCTGAGGAAAGAGAGAGGTCCCAAGCAAGATCAAACTCTAGCAAGACAACTCCATTACATCTTAATTCTGAAGAATAATCCTTGTTGGCTCCATGTTCTACCTTTCAGACCCACTGGGGACAGTGTCCCCCTTTAGGACCTAATGGGGCAGCAGTGTCGTCACACAGTTCTGCCAGGCAGGAGTCACACCCCTAAGGCTCTGCTGGGTGGGGGTCCCACCCTCAAGGCTCCGCAGCATAGCTCCACTCACAAGGCTTTAGTCAGAGGCAGTCAGCCTTCCTGAAACAGAGGCAATGGCACCACCCTTTAAAACCAAGGCAACAGCCCCGATGCTCTCTGAATTGCCACTGCGGTCATTCTTCACTTGAAGAACAGCACATGGTCATAGCTGAATAGCTCTATGGAAATTTTTCTATTTTTAATAAGAGATGGGTTCTGGCTCTAGTTCAGGCTGGTCTCGAAGCAATCCACCTGCCTTGGCCTCCCAGGGTGCTAAGAGTACAGGCATGAGCCACTGCACCCAGTTGGTTTTCTTCTTCTTCTTTTTTTTTTTTTAGAGACAGAGTCTCACTTTATCGCCCTCGGTAGAGTGCCGTGGTGTCACAGCTCACAGCAACCTCCAACTCCTGAGCTTAGGCGATTCTCTTGCCTCAGCCTCCCGAGTAGCTGGAACTACAGGTGCCCGCCACGACGCCCGGTTATTTTTCTGTTTGTAGTTCAGCTGAGGCTGGGTTTGAACCCGCCACCTTCGGTATATGGGACCAGCGCCTACCCAGTTGGTTTTAATCACTGCCGGGCATTCTAGGCAGGCAGAATGGTACAGCTTAGTAGCATCTGAACACATTGAGTGGGCACTGACAATATCCATTCAAGTGACCCTCAGAGCTTTTGGGGGCAAGGAAGTCAACCTGTTGGCTTCTAGGGAGGGAAACCCTAAAAAGAGGAGTCGTTTGTGTATCCCTGAAATGTCCAGAGAACTTCAGAAGCCCAGCCTCTGTGCTGAGGGCCTGGTCTTACACATGCAGTTAAGTGTTCATGGAAGTTCTCTGGGGCTATCTTCATTTTTAAGGTTGGTGGCTACTTTTATGTGACACGAAATGGAAGCGGAGCAGCCCTGGGGACAATGAGTCACAAAGTTCTGTATGGTGGGTCTGTCCTGGGTGCTGGACGTTTAGCAGTGTGCCTTTCCTTCATCTGCCAAATGCCTGTAGGGCCACTCAGCTGTCACAGCAGGAAATGTCTCCAGCTGTTGCCTGGTGTTCTTATGGAGTGAGGGACATAGGCAAGGCTGATCACCTGCCTAGCCAGGAACCAGTGTGCAGGTCAGGCTGGCTGAGTGGTTGCGTCATCTTTATGGCCGGTGCTGCCAACAGGGGACAGGTGTCCTCGGCATGCCTGAAGGCGCTGGAGTGGAGCAGACCCAGCCCCTGGCTGAGTCTCTACTTCCCTGATTATACAAACACTCCTGCAGACCGCTGAGAGGGCTGGAGAGAAAGCAGGTGTCAGAGGCAGAGGATACCCCTGGGCCAGGCCCTGGTACCCCTCCCTGAATGAAAGGCCTTGCTTTGTTCCTGGAGAGGTACCCTACTGGTCCCTCCCCATCCCTCTCCCCCAGCAGCTTGGGCCTCATTTTCCCCAAGAAGGAGACAGCATCATTCAGGCAGCAGTGCCCAGCTCAGAGGAGGGTGCCCTTGCCCCTGTCTCCCCAGGCAGGCCCCAGGCGTGACAGATAATGAAGGGAGAGAGTGGATGAGTGAGGAACTCAGCCAATAGGCGGACTCAGGGAGGTGTCTGACCTCACAGGGGTGGGAGAGGCCCCGGCTCTCTGCATGCCTGGGCCCTGATTCACTGCCCAGTGCTGGCCTGAGGCCCATGGCCTCCAGCCAAATCCCTGCCCCAAATCATCCTGCCTGCAAGAGCTGCCCCTCAGTAACTGGCCCTTCCATCAGTCACAGAGGCCCACTGAGCAGCCAGCCTAGGACTGGTGAGGTGAGAACAAGGTTCTAGAAAGCAGACCACCTGCCTGGCACCTGCAGAGTCAAGGCTCAGTCCCAGCACCAACGTAGGCCTGTGAGGGTATCCCTTTTACAGATGGGAAGAGATGCCCCTGGAGTTTAAACCCCACATTCTCCCTGGGTGCAGGGTGGTCAGACTCAGGATCTGGCCCCCGGAATGTCCTGCTTGCCACCCCTACAGCAGTCACGTTAGCTGGATGACATTACTCCCGCATCAAGCCTTATCCTGGAGAGAACCAATGAACCTGAACCTGACCTTTGGGCTGCAGAACTGTGTAGCGGAGATGAATAAGGGTTAAGAGTTTCGGTCATTGGGATGGGAAATGTATTATTCTCAGGCACCTTTGTTGACATATTCTGTGTGCCCCTTGGTGTTTTTTGCTAATTGTGTTGCATGTTATTCCCAGTGTAACTTTATTTTATTCTTTTTTTTTTTTTTTTTTTTTTTTGTGAGACAGAGCCGCAAGCTGTCGCCCTGGGTAGAGTGTCATGGCGTTACAGCTCACAGCAACCTCCAACTCCTGGGCTTAAGCGATTCTCTTGCCTCAGCCTCCCAAGTAGCTGGGACTACAGGTACCCACCACAACACCTGGCTCAGCTATTTTTTGGTTGTATTTGTCATTGTTGTTTGACAAGCCCAGGCTGAATTTGAACCCACCAGCTCTGGTGTATGTGGCTGGCGCCTTAGCCGCCTTAGCTGCTTGAGCTACAGGCGCTGAGATTTTTTTTTTTTTTGAGACTGAGTTTCACTATGTCACCCCCTGTAGAGTGCAGTGGTGTCACAGCTCACAGCAACCTCTAACTCTTGGGCTTAAGGGATTCTCAGGTTCCCAAGTAGCCAGGACTACAGGTGCCCATCACATGCCTAGCTATTTTTGTTTTTGTTTTTGCAGTTGTCGTTGTTTAGCAGGCCCAGGCCATGCTCAAACCCGCCAGCCTCAGTGTACGTGGCTGGCGCCCTATTCACTGAACTATGGGCACCAAGTCTTTTTTTTTTTTTTTATTTTGGAGAAAGAGTCTCACTCTGTCACTCTGGGCAGAGTTCTGTGGCATTGTCATAGCTCACAGCAACCTCAAACTCTAGAGCTCAAGTGCTCCTCTTGCCTCAGCCTCCTGAGTAGCTGAGACTACAGGTGCCCACCACAATGCCTGGCTGTTTTTAGAGACGGGTTCTTGCTCTTGCTCAGGCTGACCTCAAACTCCTGTGCTCAGGTGATCTACTTGCCTCAGTCTCCCAGAGTGCTAGGATTACGGGCATGAGCCACTGTGCCCAGCCTAGCCTGGTCATAAAGCTTGTTGGACCTAATCCCTGTCTCTGCATTTGACTGACAGTGACAGGCGAACTGACCCTCTTCCTCTGGTCATACCATGGTCTCCCTTATTTACTCAGAAGTGTGGACTAGATACCTGTGACCTGCCAGAACCCACTCCTTTAGGGAGCCACACCCCGGAGCCCATGACAAGGCCTAGCAACTGCTGTGTGCTCAAGCTCAAGGAGGAAACTGGTGCACAGTGAGTCTGGGAGAGCTAAGCTTTTTGTCTCAAGTTTCGCCTGGTATCTGACAGAGCTGGAGTTTAACCCAAGCTGTGTGGATCAGAGCTTGTGCTCCTAATCCCGACCTAAGAACGAGATCATTTCAGTTAGTGATAAATGAGCTGAGGAAAATAAAAACACTGGAAGAGGAGAGCTCTGTGGGAGGCCACAGGGAGGAATGTCATTGGAGCCCAGACCTGAGCCCTCAGGGGACACAGCTATGGAGACAGTGATCCAGCCAGGTTACACAGCCAATGCAAAGGACAAGAAAAAGGGGACGGAGGAGCCCAGACCTGAGCCCTCAGGGGACACAGCTATGGAGACAGTGACCCAGCCAGGTTACACAGCCAATGCAAAGGACAAGAAAAAGGGGACGGAGGCTAAAGAACAGGGTGCCTTGATTATGCCAGACCTGCATTCCACATGGATTTTCAAATTCGGGGTGGGGGGCAGCTCCAGGAAAAGGAAAACTGACCTTGGCCCCTTGACACAGGTTGCAGCGCAGTGGCTCAGCCTAAGTGGCTGATTTTACAACCCCCAAGTTCCCCTCACCCCATCCCAGGTATATCCTGGGAGCCAGGGCAAGGGCAAGCTCCAAAGCTGAAGAAAGGAACTTGTCCCCAGTGGGCAGGAAGCAGCCTGGAAATCTGAGCTTCCTAGAGAGGTACGACAGGACCTACTCACTGAGGAGTTGCTGAGAACTCGCGCTCGGAAACCTCAGTACTTTCTTCATCTTCACTGCCTGCAGTGCTGACCCCTGTCCAAGGCCAGGTGAGCTACAGGGCGTGGCAGCCCACCCCTCTCCCTGCTTCCCTCCCACCCGCGCCCTGGGGCTCAGCCTGAGGGCTCCAGGCTGACTCACTGCAGACAGTTGTGGTGTGAGATGCCGTGGCTGGAAGGGAAACCAAGCCTGGGGACAGCCTGGGGGTGGTGCTGGGGGCATACCAGTTGGGGTGTCAGGCTTGGAGGGCAGCTTCCTTCCACCACCTACCCTGTCCTGGCAAGAGCTATGGAACCCTGGAGATGGAGAGGACAGGGACCATTTACCCTCACTCTGTCCAGAAGAGCGGCAGTCCCCAAACTGCAGGTCACACCCTCCCCTGCTCAGCGCTCCCCTCTGGGCGAGTGGGCAGCTGCTGAGCCCCGAGGCCAGGAAGCTGGCAGTATGTCTCACACCTTTCACTTGGGTTCCCTGTTCTGAGCCCAGAGAACTGCTGCCAGAGAGAGGGTCACAACTGGCCATAGTGACCTTATTCCCATCCCACCAAGGTGAGGAGCAGAGCAGTCAATGGCTTGTTTGTCAGGAAGCTGTAAATGCCGGTATGTCTGTGGGGCCCCGCAATGCCCCACAGGAAACAGGAAACAGCCCAGATCAGCTACCAGAAACTTCCATCACATCTGGGGTCTCCCATGGGCTGTGTACTACCTCTGCTGTGCACCTGCGGTCCCCCCCACCCTCCCAGCCCCCAATTTGAGGTTGCTCAGGGTTCCACAGCCACCTCCAGGCAGACCCATGTCCCAGGCCATCCGAGATCGTTTATCCTGTTTGCCACATGGTTGAGCACTGATTTATTCCATCAAGCAATTATTGAAGGCCTGTGTGTAGCCTGGATGCTTCCTGTGTGGGCTTTTCGAGTTTTCCCTCCCTGAAGCATTTTGGAAGCTTCCCAAGACAAAAGGCGGAAGGCAGGAAGGCAGCGCCACCCTGTGGACACAGGAAAGATAGCAGCCCCTGCCTTTGTCTCTGGGCCTGCGTGGAGCACCCAGCCCACCCCTCTTACACAGCCCAGGAGACAGAGGAGCATCACCGTCAGCTGGGAAAACTGAGGCTCCACCTCGCAAATCAGTGGCAGCACCAGGGAAGGAACCCATATGGTGTGGCCAGTCTGTGCTCTGTTATTCATTTATTTTGAGGCAGAGTCTCACTTTGTCCCCTCTGGTAGAGTGCTGTGGGATCATAGTTGACAGCAACCTCAAGTTCTAGGGCTCAAGCGATCTACCCACCTCAGCCTCCCAGAGTGCTGGGATTACAGATGTGAGCCACCACACCTGGCCTTATTTATTTATTTATTTTTATTTATTTATTTATTTTTTGAGACAGAGCCTCAAGCTGTCACCCTGGATAGAGTGCTGTGGCATCACAGCTCACAGCAACCTCCAACTTCTGGGCTCAAGCGAGTCTCCTGCCTCCGCCTCCCAAGTAGCTGGGACTACAGGCGCCCACCACAA
>CAUYRH010029209.1:0-31653 GCA_963574655.1 Perodicticus potto | reverse complement strand
GAGGTTGCTGTGAGCTGTGATGCCACAGCACTCTACCCAGGGCGACAGCTTGAGGCTCTGTCTCAAAAATAAATAAATAAATAAATAAATAAATAAATAACTTAGATGTGTCTATTTCTCTAACAGCACATGAGATAGTAGTTTAAAAAGCTTTCTATAATCAATATTAATGAAAGCTGTATCATAAATACTTTAATTTGTTCTGAAGAAACTTTTTTTTTTTTTGAATGCCCAGCCTTTCTTCCCTTACCTTAATCCTTAAAAGTTTTAAAGTTTTTGCTAAGTGCCTCTGTAGCCTAATCCACATAGAACACAAGCTAATATATTTCAGGTGAGTTCTACTGGGGTTAAACCAACTAGGTTTCTTGCTTTACATATTCCCCTGCCTTGTCTCTTTGCGTTTGCATGTGCGTGTGTGTGTTTTTATTTATTGCTTTATAATATACTGAAGCCTCAGGGAATAGGAAATGTTACAACATTTTAAACATTGGTCACAAATTGAAGGATAAATATTTTGCTGGGTTTTGCGCGATTGTGACATGGTCTGTTATGAGAGCAGCAAACACGCCATGTTTGTTCACATAGCTCACTCCTCTCTGACCCTGATGCTGGCATTGTAAAAACGAGAGGAAGTCATTTTTGTGAGCACAGAGCTCTGATCTATGAAGAAAGCTCTTGCCTAAGCCCTCTGACACAGAGTTCCAGAGGAATCTGCTGCAATGGACATTCTAATCCAAAGCTAACATTTTACCATATTGTTTCCTCCTAGTTCAAGGAAAAAACAAGCTTAAGTCGGGCTTTCTATTTATGGGAGAGAATTTATAAGTAATTCAAAAGCGATAAAATTCTAGAAGTCTGAGATCACTTCTAATCATGCCAGCAGATGCCCACAGTGTGGTATCTCTGTGACTGTCCACTTGAAGTCTTTGTGGTTAGTGTCCACCGAAACCTTTCTTAGCATGACTTCTTTCTCCATGAAGTCACAGAAGAAGGAAAAGATGAAGGCTAAAAAACAAACAATGTCATTTCCCATCTTTAAATGTTAGTAAAATATGCCTTATGATCCCAAATCATAGATTATATTGAGTTATTTGCATATTATAATTGATTATGAAATGTCAGTGTTTGCTTTAAGTTATTTAATATATGTAAATATAAAGGAGGAAAGTAGCACCTGTATTTGGTATTATTTTACACTTTGAGTTTAGGAATTCTATCTGGAAGCAGGAGAGCTGGTGGTCTCAGATTGCTGCCAGCATCTCCCCTGGCATTGAAGGGTCCAGTAGCTCCCAAGAGGCACCAGGGAATGCAGATGGTGGGGGAGATCACCATGTTTTTAAAAACTTATATATTTTTTGCCTTGTCTAGCAAAAGCTTGCTATTCTAAAGCCTTTACTAGTGCAGGTTGTTGCTTGAATGTAAGTTTGTTTTTAGTAGTATCAGGAGACTAGGTGAAAAAATTCTTGATGCCTCCTCAAAATATTAGAGTTTTTTTCAAAAAATTAGATTAGATGAAAAAAAATTGAATAGTAATATGACATTTCAAAAAGATTTTCATTCTATTCAAATAATACCTAAACATGAAGACATTTTGTTATATGACTGAAACTGTTTTGCCACTTGCGGTAGTGACTGCTAAATGCCTACCATTTTCATTTCCTCTTAGTAATTTTATTCTCCATGCTGTGGCAAAACACTCAGCAAAGAGATTCATTTCCCATCCTCCTCCAACTGCACATGACTATATAATTCCTAGCCAGTAAGATGCAAGAAGTTGTTGGCCAGTTCAGGCAGTGGCTCTGAAAACGAGGCATCCTCTTGCCATTCCCCTTTTGTTCCTTCCCATTGCTTGGTTTGGAGGCATGATTGCAAGCCTTAAGCAACCTTCCTGAACTATGAGGTAACCTGGAGGAAAGGGGGTGTAGTCTGAGGATAGCAAAGAAAGAACATTGAGTGAGGGAGCCTGTTTTCTGGCTTATGTGATCTTTTTGCGGCCCTGGGAAAACTAGCTTCCAAAGTTTCAAGGACATGGTTAAATCAAAGCAATTAAAATTAGCATATAGTAGACAGTGAAAAGCTTGATGACTTGACCGCATCTCATAGTGAAGTACTAACTGCCAAAAGACTTGCTCCCCTTGCTCATCACTTATTATTATTTTATTTATTTATTTATTTATTTGTTTATTTATTTATTTATTGAGACAGAGTCTTACTTTCCTCTAGTAGAGTGCTGTGGTGTCATAGCTCACAGCAACCTCAAACTATTGGGCTCAAGTGATTCTCTTGCCTCAGCCTCCCCGGTACCTGGGACTATATAAGTACCCACCACAGTGCCTGACTATTTTTAGAGATTAGGTCTCGCTCTTGCTTAGGGTGGTCTAGAACTCCTGAGCTCAAACAATCTACCCACCTCGGCCTCCCAGAGTGCTGGCTGGGATTACAGGCATGAGCGACCACGCCCGGCCCATCACTTGTTAATTAATGCTCTTCCTCCATTGGAGGAAAGCAGAATCCTTGAAAAGCAATGCAGAATCTTAGAAAGAATTCAGAACATGCATATGAAATCCTGGCTATTGTAAATGAAATTGATCACGATCAGAGCAGAAGTGTTGTGTATAAAAATGTAAGTCCACTGAAAGGAACCAAGATGTGGGGAGCACATGTACGAGGTGTGCTCAGAACATTTTGTAACAACAGGTAACAGGAAGTTTTCAAAGATTATTTGGGTAATGTGAAAAGGATTTCAGAACCAATCTTAAGTGTGTTTCCACTGTCCGCAGATGGGGCGGTTTGAGCATCAATAAAGGTAATACCTGCATTGGGTTGTTGGCATCAAATAGGCTAAAATCTGTAAGGTGATTTTCCAAAATTAAAAACTTACTCTCCTTTAGAGGATGCTAGGGATTCACGCCATGATTTCATAAGCTATTAAATGAAAAGAATCAACCACTTATAAACTACAATTACGTACTCATATTTATATTATTTATAGCTCACACTAGCAAAGGAAACAAAGATATCCATTTTGAGTGTTTTCTTTCTCTTATTTTATTGTAGCTTCAGACAGTGTTTCACAATCACTCACTTCCAGAATCGTGAGTGAATTAAATATGAGTATGGACAAAGCTTGACTATTTACAGTTCTGCTCACACCTGCCCCAGCTCATAGCCACTTCCCTTTGTCCCATCCTCAGGAGCAGCAGGGACTTCACCTTTCTCCCTCTCCTAGGTAGCACCACCAGGCTTTTCATTTGATAAGTAAATAGTGTTAGAAGTCTCTGGTCATTTTGCTGACCATTATGGGTTTCCATCGTTAACTTTGACATAGCTTATTGTTTATTTTTATTACTTTATTTGTTTAGTGCCACATAGAAGGAAACATAATTCATACCTGATGGATTTGTTTTCTGCACACACACATATCCCCTACTGAATTCATCATATATTCAGTAATTAGGTAATTGCCCCTGGGTGAGGGGCTCTTCTACAGATGGAACTTTACCCTGGAAGTGAGAACAATGTAACTTAAAAATTGTGCCCTCGTCGTAATTTGAAAAAATACTCAAAAAAAGTAGTTAGGTAATTGGTGTTTAAAATGCTAAGTCTTATGCAGAAATTGTGGTAAACTGTTACATAGTAGTATAACAACATATTTTTTTTTCCAGCTATTTTTTGATATTGGGGGAAGGTGTTGAAGCTTTGGGTGAGCCAAGAATAAATAATTATTTTCCCCACTTGGAAAATAGATTCCCAGTATTCAGATATTTTGCTACTCAATGGCTTTTAAACCACAGAAGATTTGTTGGGGAAACTGTGATAGGCACTTTGAGCATTGTCTCGTTCTGTCCATAGAGCTGAGTTTCAGCAGTCTGTGAGTGTACCTACAGGGCTCTTCCTCCTTCCCATTCCAGACCAGTGACCTCGTGACCTTGATAGGCACAGCTACTCCATTCTAAATCTTGATTTCCTGCATCTGTCTCGGCAGTGTCCTAACCTTCCACTTCTCAGATCTCACTGAGTTGTCACATCAGAGGACACTTTCACTCAGTCATCTCTGGCCTGTCCTCTCTGTCCTCCGCATCCAGTTTAGATTTCATGGTCCTTTGTGATAATCACTTCCTTGAAAATTACCCTAACTCGCTTGCCACAAACCTCGTGGGGGAATTGTAAGGATTAAATGAGCACTTAGGACCATTTGTGTAGTAGTATCACATGCTATCTGCCCAGTAGATGTCAACTATTGCTCTTACTAGCTCTCCATTCTTTTCTTGTTTTTGTCTGGTTCAGTTCCAGCTTATCTGCCTACTCTGTTTGCTTGAAACAAATACATAACTGTACTAACTCATCTCCTTTCTGACCGCATTATCTCAAATGTGTGATTTATTTTACCCAGCAATGCTACCATAATTCTCTAATATGTTTGGTTCTCCACTTCCCAAAATGTGTGCAGCTCTCTTTCCTTAATCTACCTATACTTCCAAACATTCTCACACACAAATAATAGGAAATCCTATTTTAGATGACTTCATAACAAAATATCCTATAATAATGTCCCAAGAAGTCACAGAGCAAGGCATCTTTGGGACTGGTAAATTCAGCAGTGTGGTGACGTCTTTCTGCTGTGCCATCTTGAGAGAAACTTTGCCCTTGTTGGCTTCCATTCTGGTTAGAAAATGGCCATAGGAGCACCAAATGTCACATGTAGTAGCTCCAGATGTCACATGCAGAAATGACAGCATCCTAGAGGAAGACCTGCTGATTCCTGAGTGTCTTTATTTCAGAGAAGAAAATCTTCCCTAGAAGATCCCTGCGGACTTAAACTTCATTGGAGAAAGGGTGGGGCGAGTGGTGGTGGGCAAGGTAACTCATAACATGAGTCTGGGTTTAGGTGAGTGGTCGTGTCCTCTGCATTTCTCCTGCCTCTGTGAACACTTCTCAAGGGCTTGCTGACTCTTCTGTCTAAATAGTTTCCCTAAGTGATCTTTCCCAGGCCCCTTGCTCTGAATGTCATTTCTGTGATGCTGATCTTAGTAAACATGAGAGCTGAATCCAGTCTCGCAAATGACCACTCCACTATGTGTGTAAAAGACATTTAGTTACTACAGCCAGAGCACTCCTCCTCCTCCTCCGGTCTTCTCATACCGGAGAACACTCACATGCTCCAGCCAAAAATCCAGCATGGAACACTCACATGCTCCAGCCAAAAATCCAGCTATTAGAGTGATTTTCTTTCCCCTCCACATCCATTTGACTAGCCATTTCAGATAACACCCAGCCCAAGTTCGTCCACATCTCTCTCTCTACGTTGGCTTATTTCAACCCAAGCCACCATCATGTTGCACTTGGACCACAGTAGGCACCTTCTGTGCAGCCTGCTTTGATCTTGCCCCTAGAGCTTGTATTCTAACAAGCTTACAAAGGGTCTTTTAAAAATTGAAGTCAAATTATGTCACTGACTGCTCAAGATCCTCTAGTGTCTTTACGTTACCTTGTAACTTTGACCTTGCCCATCCAACCTCATGGCCTAACACTCCCTCACATCCCTTCCGACGAGCCACAGGGGCCTCCTGCTTCGAGAATGTGCCAAGCTCAGCCTTACCCCAGGCCTTCACCTCCTGGGCTCATCACTCATCTCCTGCTTGATCTTCTTGTGACTGGTTGTCTTTCAGTCACTGGCCTCACCTTTATCCAGCAGGCCTTCCCTGACCGCCAAATCTAAGTGAGTGTACTGCCTTGGAACCTTTTCCCTTGCCGGAAATTACCTTCTTAACACTCCTCGCAGTCTCCCTTCTCGTGTCCCATGTGATTGCTTACTGCCTTTGTTCTCTCTGCTCCCTCTGTACAATTTTATGTTCTATAAGATCTGCTGGGGGTGGGGGTGGGGGCGAGTTTGTCTTGTTCACCACTATGTATTCAGCACCTAGGACAGTGCCTGTCATGTATGAGCCCACTCAACCAATAAATTAATAATTGAACAAAGAAATTTTATTTGCAGACAGTAAAACAGATAATCCCTGACTCAGCTTTATCTGACCATTTTTAAGAGAGAGAGAAAACAATTAGTTATGTTATTATACCATTTATATTTTTGAAGAGCAAGCATGTTGACTCTGGCTACTCTAAATCAAATTTACTGTGAAGCTTCTGGAGTCAATAGCTGGATAGAGAACAAGGCTTAGAGCACAAACTGGAGCCCAAAGACGGGCTTTAGACAGTCTTCCTGTGGTAGGTCTGTGCATTGCTGCCTGTGACCTGGGCAAGTCTCTATGCTATAAGGTTGCCCCTTAAGCTTCTCCATCCTGGGAAATAGCACCTAATAAGCCAGGCCTGGTGGATGTGCTTGCCCAGCCATGCCGGGCAGAGAGGAGGAAGGTCCCTTCTGAGGTTCAGTTGCATGGATCCTCTGTCGTCTGGGTTATATAAGGTGAGGGGAGGTCTCTCCTAAAGCAAGACCCAGACTTCAGTGGGGCAGTGGATATTGAGCAGCCAAACCATGACAGACATTCAGAGCATCTTCAGAGTGTTTTTGAAGTTTCTCTCTGAGCTTGTTAGAGCCCTACCATAAGTAGTACAAACATCTACCTGCCCCCTTTCATCCTCTTGGCTCCCAGTGACCACAACTCTTCCTCAAGTCTGTGAAAGATGTCAGCATCAAAATGTAGTCACTAGTGTTTAAAAGAAAAACAATCTTTAAAATTCCCTGACAAATAGAGCCAGGAAAGGTCATGAGGACAGAGTTCTCATGCTTGTATGCCTAAAAAAAAAAAAAAATCACAAAAGACTACAAAACCCACAACCTTGCACAAAGGCCGTTGCAGCCTTACACAAAAATATTGCTGCAAGGACATCTCCCCAGCAGCTGCCTATCCAACCTCGGGCTCGTGTCACCCTTGTAATTGATCTTTGTAGCTAAGGGTAATTATTTCAAAACAATTATGTAATCCCCTTCATTTTTCCTCTAAAACCCTTTGTCTTCCTTTACCTCTGAATGCGTATGATGTGTCATGGCACGTGCGTCCCCACTGGAGTGCCCTGCTGCCAAATACTCTTTCAGAAAGCTTCTCCCTGTTTGTTACTGGGTTAACAACCCCACATTATCATTAGAGAATGACAGTGTCACAGCAGTGTTTCTCCGTCCCCTTAGAGACCCCTTTGGGGTTGAAATGACCCTCTCACAGGGGTCACCGAAATACATCCTGCATATCAGATATTTATATTACAGTTCATAACAGTAGCAAAATTCCAATTATGAAGTAGCAACAAAAATAATTTTATGGTTGGGGGGGTCACCACAACATGAGGAACTGTATTAAAGGGTTGTGGCATTAGGAAGTTTGAGAACCACTGCCTTAGAGTAACCCCAGGTTCTTTTGAGTCCAGGGGACCCACAGGATCTGGCATTGTCCTGTGCCCCAGCCATGCTGCCCTCACTGGGCTCCTCAAGTGAGTCAGACACAGTCCCCATGGACCTGTGTGCCAGGTGCTCCCCAAGCCCGAATGGGGTTCCTCGCTTCCTCCTGGCCTCTGCCTCGGTGTCACCTGCTCAAAATCTGTCCCTGGCCCTGACCATCCTTTCTGGACTGTGCCCACCCCTTGCCCAGTGACTCTCTGACAGTAGGTATTTGTTTACTTATTATGGGCTTCCCTATGACAGTGTTAAGCTCCAGGGGATAGGGACTTTGTTTTGTTGACAGCTGTGTCCACATACTGAGAGCAGAGCCCCTCCATAGTGACGCTTCAGTACATACTTGTTGAATGAATGAGCAAGTGTGTTGCCTTCTCTGAAATTGTTTCTAAAGGAGGAATTCCAAAATGGTCTTGAATAATGAGTATACAGCATTGGAGGTGTTGACTGCAATTACCCAAGTGGCAGTGTAAATTCTGTGGTTTTATTTAAGAAGAATCATCACCCATCTCCTGCTTTAGAGCAGTGGGTCAGTAGATCCCAGTGCGGAGTCTTAGGTTCCACCTCCGGCCTACTGAAGCAAAATCTCCAAGTTGAGAGAACCAAGGCAAAAAAGTAGTCACTGATGTTTTCTAAGCACTCACACATTAGAACGGAAAAGGTCAGTAGCCAGGTGCTTCATTGCCGCATATGATAGTAACGTGGCTTTGGAACTCTTGTTTCTGCTCACTGCTCTAGACATATACCATGCAGGTTTACGAAATAGCACAAAATGCCTTTAGTAGGTGATGAGGTGACTCAAAGATAGTTGCTATAAACCACCCCTAGGAAAGTTTGAAGTATTTATAGTTTTGTTTGTTTTTTAACTTATTTTTGTTTTTATTTTTTTCAGAGACAAAATGTTAGCTAGGCTGGAGTGCAGTGGTGCGATTTTAGCTCACTGCAGCCTTGATACCCTGGGCTCATGTGGTCCACCTGCCTCAGCCTTCCAGAATGCTGAGATTATAGGCATGAGCCACTACATGGCCTAAGTTTATTTTTAACTGACAAATAATAATTGTATATTTCGGGGGTAGAATGTGATGTTTTCTCTATGTATATCCATTGTAGAAATATTCAGTCAAGCTAATTAATGTATCACCTCACCAACATAGTTTTTTAGTGTGTATGTGTGTGTGATGAAAACATCAAAAATCTAAAAACAATTTTGAAATATACGGTACATTGTTATTAACCATGGTCACCACAAGGTTCTTGATTTTTAGCAGAAGACTTGTGAGCTATCCTGGAAGTCCTTGGCTCGGGTCCCCATTTCTCCTTGAGTGCCTGCAGTGTTCAGTGTTCAATGTCCTGGAAGTGTTACTTGCTGATGTCGTGATCCCTGCAAATGTGGCTACAGCCCCCAGAGCCTCAGAGCAGGCCTGACCACGAGTCAGGCTCTGACTTGGAAGCTGTGGGATGGACAGTGGTGTGAGTTTGACAGGGTTTTACAGACCTCTGTGCTCTTGCATGCAAAGGGCTGCTGTCAGCCTAGAAGAACTTTAATTCCATTGAAGACAATCCTGTTTTTAATTTTGCTGTTTAATTTCATCAGTCACCAAGATTGTATCTAGAAATGGCACTCTAGGAATCCTGAACTCAAATACCTACAGGGACTATTCAGGTTATGGGATCTAGGGAAGCAAGCCTGGTATAGAAACCAGCTGACAAACATGAAACACTATCTTCATTTTACCCAGCTCTAAGTCAGCGTTGGAGTTTGATATTTGGAATTAAGAAAAGGTGACTCGAAATAAATGTTCTGTGGTATGCCTCTTTGCATTTGGAGCTTACAGTCTGATCTCTTTCTGTCCACACCACGGGTTCAGTGGTGCATCTTGTCTTTCGGATTGGGGTGTAGTGCTGCACTGAACCTTGACTCCTCTACTCAACAGGAGTCTTGAGTTTTATTTAATTTAATAATAGGAAATAGCTGTTTATAAGCATACATACTTCCAAAGTAGAGGACAATGTTAATGTAAGAAGTTTTGCCATTTAGGGTGACTATTCCAGACATGTTTGTAAAAATCTGAGATTCTGTATCAATCATGTTCATTTGTGTGTGTGTGTGATTTTGTATTGTAACTTCATTTGCCAAGCTCTTTGCTTGTTATAATTATTAATTGACAAGGGCAAACAGAACAGATTGTATCATTTTTACAACTTTTGAAATTACAAATTTTGTATGAGTGGGGGTGGTAGAGGAAAGTTACCTTCAGTACCACAAGTGTAAAAATATACTGTACTTCAGGCCATCAATCTTTGATTTCTGCAAAGATAATTTATTTGCCAAACAAGTTTTCTAAAGGTAAAATTTCAGTAGGATTAAGTGAGTGAAATCTTGTAGTTGTGTAACTATTTAATGTCCCTTTCAGCAAATAGTATTGAGAATACTTTATACCTTATATAAAAATTAACACAGAATGGATCAAAGACCTGGCTCAGTGCCTGTGGCTCAAGCGGCTAAGGCGCCAGCCACATACACCTACCTGAGCTGGCGGGTTCAAATCCAGCCAGGGCCCACCAAACAACAATGACAGCTGCAACCAAAAAAATATAGCTGGACGTTGTGGCGGACACCTGTAGTCCCAGCTACGTGGGAGGTGGAGGCAGGAGAATCGCTTGAGCCCAGGAGTTGGGAGGTTGCTATGAGCTGTGATGCCACAATACTCTACCCAGGGCAACAGTTTGAGGCTCTTGTCTCAAAAAAAAAGACCTTAATGTAAGAGCCAAAAGTATAAAACTCTTAGAAGAAAATATATGGAAATAGATGACATTGGATTTGGAGATGTTTTCTTGGATATGACACCAAAAGCAGAAGGAACAAGAGAAAAAGAATAGGTAATTTGGACTTTACCAAAACTAAACACATTTGTGCATCAGAAAGTGTCAAGATAGTGAAAAGGCAACCCATTGAGTGGGAGATAATGTTTGCAAATCATATATCTGGTAAGGGATTAATGTCTAGAATATATTAAGAATAATATCAACAAACAAAACTCAAAACAGCACAAAAAAATGACAAAGAATTTTAAATAGACATTTTCCAAAGACGATATATGGATAACCAATGAACACATGGAAAGTTGCTCATTGTAACTGGTCATCAGGGAAAAGATGCTCAGCATCTGTAGTAACTATGAGATACCAGTTTATAGCCATCGAGGTGGCTACTATCTGAAAAAGGAAAAAAGAAAACCAGAAAATAAATGTTGGTGAGGATGCAGAGAAATAGGAGCCCTTGTTCTCTGTTGGTGTGAATGTAGAATGGGTTAGCCACTATGGAAAACAGGATGGTGATTTTCTAAACATCTAGAATTATTGTGTGATCCCGCAGTCCACTCCTGGTATATATACCAAAAAAACTTGAAAGCTTGGTCTTGAAGAGTCATTTTGTACATTCATGTTCACAGCAGCATTATACATAATAGCCCAAAGGTGGAACCAACCGAAGTGTCCATGGATGGATGAATGGGTAAGCAAAATGTGGTCTGTATTGTACAGTGGAATGTTACTCAGCTTTAAAAAGGCATGAGTTCCTGACTCATGCTACAACAGGGGTATACGTGGAAGACATTATAAGTAAGACTAGATACTCACAAAAAAGACAAATACTGTTCAATTTCTTTTATGAGAGGTGCTTGAGTAGATGGCTTGTGATGTCACTGCAGAATGCCAAGTACTTCATGCAGTGTTAATTGGTGAGCCAGGTTGAGGAGTTTTCCCTGGGTCCTGTGTTACGTAGTTTTCGAGGATCAGAGGCTGTCTTCAGCACCATGCCTCCAGCTCACACCCAGCCCTCCAGCAGTCTTTTGTTGCACATCCAGTTCATGGAGGAAAAGCAACCAATTAAGTGGCATTCAGCTTCAAGGGGTGGATCTGTTTCCTAATGTTGGTTACCACCTACATAACTGCTACTTTAAGTTTTTGCAAAATCCTCATTCCTGGAGAATGATGGTATAATGGAATGAGATGGTCAAGGAACATGAGATTGCAAAATGTTTCATTGAATGAGTATGAAATTAACAATGTGAATTACACGTATTATTTTGAGCAATCTACATTAAACTTTTCACAGAATGGGAAAAAAAAGAACCATTTCCTAATCATGCTTATCATAAATACTATACCCATATAGTTCTTCAGTCTCTCATGTCAAAATTCTCATTAGCTCCAAGAGTAAGTAAAGTTATCTGGGTTATATTTACGTTCTAATCACCTGTCATTGGAAATACCACAAATAACTTATATTTTCCACGTAGCTTGTCCTGTAATTTCTCAGAACTATCTTTAACTACACTGAGCACCTTCACTGTTTACAATTACATTTTAATTTGTCAGTGCTTCATTCTTTTCAGATACCTTTTCTGCTGTATCAAGTAGTATACACTCTTCAAAAGTTAGCATCTCTAACTACTTGGGCATTTTAGATACTTCTGTATGCTTTGTTAAATACGTAGGAATATAGTCCATTATTGAAGGGAAATAGGCTTTCTTGATATTTATGGTCTTTATTTTTTTATTACTTTTCATGGAGATGTGAACAAAAATTGATTTCCTTGGAAATCAGAGCTTGTCAGTCTGTGCTATTGCAGTAACAGAGTGGCAGGCTAGAGCATTTGGGCTGAAAGTCACAGTGGCAGTTAACTTCCAGGTGGAAATTGGTTTTTGGATAATATCACCCATCTACTTTTATTTATTTATTTATTTATTTATTTTATTTTTTTGAGACAGAGTCTCAAGCTGTTGCCCTGGTTAGTGCTGTGGTGTCACAGCTCACAGCAACCTTAAATTCTTGGGCTTAAGGGATTCTCTTACCTCAGCCTCCCAAGTAGCTGGGACTACAGGTGCCCGCCACAACATCTGGCTATTTTTGTTTGTTTGTTTGTTTCAGTTGTCATTGTTGTTTTAGCTGGCCTAAGCCGGGTTCAACACCCCACCCCCAACCTCGGTATGTGGCCGGCGCCCTACTCACTGAGCTATGGGCACTGGCCCACCCATCTACTTTTAACTGTTGCTAACTAACACAGAAAGAACAAGTTTAAACCTTGTGGGCCAAGTGAATCCCAGTGAGCTTGTATGGACAGCGCACCATCAGTTTGCATTTTCTCCTCTGAAACTTGGCATTCCTTCTCCTGTCTTATCCTTAAACAATGTCTGCTGGACTCCCCAGGGCACGTGTGGCCACGAGGGAGTCCAGCAGGCATTGTTTAAGGATAAGATTTAGGCAAATCCTACTAACATTGCATCTGTTTTCATATATATTCTTATTGGGAGAAATTGAGGCTCATTACCTTTTATGTAATGAGATACCGGTCTCTTTGTTGGAAGACACTGTAGTAAATGGACAGGTGGATATAACAAGTTAGGTGGTCTTCAGCAAAACAGGTAGGAATGTAACTAATCTGTTCTAAGTTTACCCAAATCGTGCTAATATACCACTGCATTCCTTGAAGTTGAAAAGTTGATCAACTCCCAAAGCCCCCAGAGTAGTAAGTGGCAAAATCAAAACCAAATGCATGGCTTCTGACTACACTGAGTGGACTTTTCCCCAGCAGCTAGGAAGAGGACATGTCTGTGTGTGAGAGAACATCTTCAAAAGAGGAGGAGCTGATGGAGATGATGAGTAAAAGGTTTCCAATCATTGCCGGCCTTTTCTCTCTTCTCCACCCCTCAGGGGGCACACAGCGATTGCCACGTGCCATTGGAATGTCCCTGGCCAAGGAGCTCATCTTCTCTGCACGAGTCCTCGATGGCCAAGAAGCCAAAGCAGTGGGCTTGATCAGCCATGTTCTGGAACAGAACCAGGAGGGGGATGCTGCCTACAGGAAGGCTCTGGACCTGGCGAGAGAGTTTTTACCTCAGGTATTTCTAATTAGAGTTCCTTTTTTCTCATTTTAAATGACTTCGTGACACATTGACTAAAACAACAGTCGTCTGGACTACCTGAGATGATCTCAGCTTGCTTTCAAGTAAAGAGATGCATGGGGCCTGTGAAACTAGAAATATACTAGATAAACATAAGATCCTGCAGGAAATTAAGATTTGAAGTTACTAGGAGGGACATGCTGTATCCACACTTTGATAATATATCACCTGAACAGTATTTGTCGTGTGTGGCACAACCTTCTAACAAGTTGTTTTAATCTGTTCCCCAACTGAGTGCCCTAACCTAAGCCATGGACGTAGAGAGGAAGAGAGATGGGCGGCTGCCTCACTGGCCACCCCCGAGTCCAAACACATTGAAATACACGCTTTTCTTGTAAGAAAGGAGATCACAGTCTGTTGTGCCAAAGTGGGCCATTGAGATGACTTCATTTGAGAAGACCTGCTTATAAAGCAGTAGTTGTTTGTCTTTGTGTGTTTGTGCTGTGGTAGGCTTTTTTTTTTTTTTTTAAGTCCTTTGTACTTCACAAATACACTTTGAAAATCTGAAACACATGACATGTTTATTCAAGTGTGACTACAGTCATGAGTAATATTAGTGACAGTACTATTTCAAGGGGCTCTTTGTTCTGCCACTCAGATCCATTTTTCATATGTCCCTTTAGTCTGAAATCGCAAATTAAAGGACTTTAACTTAAGAGGGAGAGGCTTTTGCCATGTAAGCAATTAGTAATATCTCTTTATCCCTAATAGAATTTTGAAGTTTTATAACCCCCCAACTATTTCTGGAGTCAAAATAATGTTCTCTCTAACTCAGGGTCACTTTACTCAAACAGGATTCATCACTTGTTTTGGGATCTCTAGAAATATATATACATCCCTCCTGTGATCTTCTAGGCAGTGGTTGCCATTGCTGTCCACTGAGAACGTATGGACTGCCCTCCCCTCTGCTCCCTCCACTGCTGGTGTAACATGGAACTGCGTTCTGATGGGGAGCCCAACACAGCCACACATAAACACTTTCCCCTTCCCTTCCTCTTCCTCTCCTCCTAAGACAAAGACACAAAGGATCTTTGCCCACCCCTCAGAAGTTCTCCCATAAGAGTCAAACCTAACAGGCAAGCTGTGGAATGTTCCCACCCCTCCAAGCCCCATGAAAGGGGTCTCTAACTAACCCCCTGGTGCAGACGCCACCTTTGCACTGTCCAGGCAGGTCACATTCCCCTTTCAATAAACCTGGCCTCCTGGGCGCCATTGTTTACACCTTTCACGTTCTATCAGCTGGTCAGCAGCCATCATCTCCATCTCTGCGCATGCTTTCCTCACCTTTCTTGAAGGACACTCCTCTGAGAAGAACATTAATTGTTAAAATTAATTTTTCTCCATGTCAAATAAATACATAAAGAGATACTGAATGACTTCAAGAAATACGGGACTGTAATGTATGCAGGAGTTATCAAATGAAGTTTGAGTGGAATAATTTTCATTTTTACATTTGTTGCTTTGTTACTGAATGATTACTCTTCCAGATAATCAGAAAGTTTCTGTAAAATTAGTATTTGGGATGGTATCTGTATGATATGTTTCTTCGATTTCTCTGAGAAAAAAGTTGTGTAAAGATGATGAGGCATTGGTGTTATGTTTTTAAGGGAAAACTAATTGCATCAAGTGTTATCTCTACTAACATTTAAAATTTTCCTGATTTTTTTTTTCCATGGTAATCTAAATTTTGCTTTGTAAAGTGTGGTGCCTGGGCATTTCCGGGAAGCTTGTTAGATATGCAGAATCCCAGGTCTGTCCCAGACTTACCAACTCCACACCTGCAGTTTAACAGGAGTCTGGGGATTAGTGAGCCTCCAGGGACTGGAGAAGCACCTCGTCTTCATCAGCTGGTGGTAAATAGATTCTCCCAGAGAAGAGCACACTGTTGTAAAAACAGATTAATGTTCATTAAAAAAAAATAAGTTACTAGTATGTGCCACACTCATGCAAATTACTTTGGAAGAATTATAACTGAGATACTTGTCTGAATACTATAGTCTTGGAAAATTGTGGCATCTGAAAAAGATTGAGCGTGTCGCTTAGGAAGAGAATTAAGATAGGTTAGATTTTGATCATTGAAAGCCCTATATAGGAAAAAGTGGCATTTTCCATATGTTCATTTATTTCTCCATTTACTTCTTAGAGTCCTTTGCTGTGCCTGCTTTTCAGAGCCTACCTTGTATTTTCATTCAAAGACCATTCAATTCAAAACAAGCCATTGAATTCACATTCATCAGGAATTTAAAACGCCAGATAACTAAATTCTATCCTGGGGATTGTGGTTTTCTGTAGGGTACTTTGGTAAGACTTTGATCCACAAGACCCAAGTCATATTTTCCTTGTCCAAAGGATATCCAGTTCTCCCCTGTGATCCTCCCACATCCTGAAGGACTTACACAGCAGCACCTCCCAGCTGACCACCTCCCTGCACCAACCACCTCCTTACATTAAAATAATGTTCATAGACTGGACGTGTACCACATGTATACATCAGTACCGCAGGCCTAGTTCTTTATGTTGACCACCTCCATATGCTGACCAGGTTGTTACAGTCCCTAGGGTGATCAACTTATAAGAGGTTCTACCATATTTATTTGTGATGTGGGAACACTGCCTAGAGGACACATTTTTATTAATCCGCCGTCACTGTGTTTAGTCGGTGATGGTAAGGGAGAAAAGCTGGAGAGCCAGTGTCTGAAATGGATGATGTCTGGACCCCACCTTGATCTGTAGCAGCAGCCTTAGCTTTTTCAGGGAGACCTAATTGGTGTGGCATTGATCCAAAGGCTACCTCCTTTTCTTTCCCTACTTAACCTTCCAGGGAGGGCTGTTGGAGAGTATGAAGCCAGAACGTAAACATGACTTGCCTGTCGCGCCTCGAGGAAACACTTTGCAGCGTAACAAAATGCTGTGGAATCCCAGTCACTTACTACTGATGCCATACAGCTGTTACCGTTACTGTCTCACAGATCCAGCAATAGGAATTTCTGAATCTTACTGAGATTTACAAACGAATTTGCATATAATTAAAGTCAGTGTTTCTTTAATTTGAATTTTAGGGACCTGTTGCAATGAGAGTGGCAAAATTAGCAATTAATCAAGGGATGGAGGTAAGTTCCTTCATGCTTAGATTTGATTTGGGAATGGAGAGATTCAATTTAAATGACCATGTTTATATGTCTACATTGTTAATGTTCTAAAACAGTGGTTCTCAACCTGTGGGTCACGACCCACAGGAACTGTATTAAAGGACCGCAGCATTAGGAAGGTTGAGAACCACTGTTCTAAAATATTGCTGTTTGAATGCTGTCATTACTAAATGCAGCTGAGCTTTCTTTCAGCTGCTTCATTCATTCTTCTTATGGTTATTGGTGACTTTGTGTCGAAATCACAGAACTTGGTAATTTTGTTCATGCCCTGCAGCATATGACGTATTCATTATTTTCCCCATTGAGTTAGTAGACAGATTTATTGTCTGGTAGTTGACAGAAAACAACAACAATAAAAGGACATATTCTTAGCGTCAGTGTCATATTGTACAAAACATTCCAAGGAGAACTCCCAGCTCAGAGCCGAGTCTGGCTGTCCCATCTTTAGCATCTCAGTGTGCTTTCTGCTTTCTGCAGGGAGACACATGTACCAGGTTGCCCTGGGAGAGGATGCCACAGGAGTGAGGCCCTGGGGTGTGGAGGGAGTGGTGCAGACACCCATTTACTTGGGGCTTTTAATTACGGCTGTTAACATTTTGGTTAAATTATGTATAGTTTGAAGAAAAACACCTCTTTCTTGCAGACCTAGGAGTTACTATAGCTTCCTTGGCTTCACAGCTATAAAAAGAGAATGAATTAGCATTTATTAGCAATAAATGCAGTTTTATAAATTTCTAAATGCATTTGATTGGCTTATTTAAATAATAGCAATAATACTAATTGCAGACACTTTATAGCCCTTACTAGGTACCACACTTTTTATATGTTTATGTGTTTTATAAATGCTGCAACAAGATTAATTCTTTTGCTACTCACAGTACCCTATTTGGTGAACATTGTAATTAATTAGCCCTTTGTTCAGACATGCCTCTCTGAAGCACAAAGAGGTTAAGTAACTTTCTCAAGGTTACATAGCTCCAAAAAGGAAGAATCAGGATTTGAACCGAGGAAGCCTGGTTCCAAGTTTCTCATGCTAGTCGTTCCAGTGACCTACTTATATCAAAGGATTCTGTGCTTTGGGGATAGAATGATTGAATTTAAATTGATATTAAATAGTCCATATTTTTAAATGCTATTTCTACTGAAATGAATTATGTTTTTATCCTCAGGTCGATTTAGTGACAGGGTTAGCCATAGAAGAAGCTTGTTATGCTCAGGTATGTAATACAATTACAAATGCAGTGAGGATGCATTTTACAAATTATGTTTACCTTCTGCATAATTCAAATGAATTATGTGTCACTGAGCATGATTACCCTTGTGCCCATCCCAATACATACAAATGGGTTTATTCATTGTTTCTGCTATTTGACTGTTATCAGCTCTTATGACTGATTCTATTCCATAGACAAAAGGGCCTTGTCATTGTTTAGAAAACTCTTAGAATCTGCAGTAGTAGCGTTTGTGCTGTGGCTGTCTCTCTAGGCTTATCCTGTCTTTGTGGTGTGGACATGGTATCTACCCAAATGAGTTGAAAACTTACATCCACACAGAAACCTGTACACCAAACTTTTTTCATAAATTCCAAAACTTGGAAGCAACTGAGATGTCTGTCAGTAGGTGTGTATCTACTGTGTATATCTATACAGTGGAATATTATTTAGTATAGAATACAGTGGAATATTATTTAAAGCATTAGCACTATCAAGCCACAAAAATGTGAAGGAACCTTTAATGCCTGTCATTTAGTGAAATAATTCAATCTAAAAAGGCCACATGTGTTATGATTCCACTTCACTGACATTCTGGAAAAGACAAAGCTGTGTCTGTTTTGGTGGGGTCAGGGATGAGTAAGTGGCACGCAAGGGATATTTAGGGTAGTGAAACCATCTATCTGATGCTGTAATGGTGGAGGCATGACCTTCTCCATTCGTTAAAACCCGCAGAACATACAACACGAAAGTGAACACTACTGAAACCGGATTCGAGTTAATGTCTCAGTACTGGTTCATCATGTGTAACAGGTGTGTCACACTAATGTAAGATGTTCATAATAGGGAAGCTGGGGCAAAGTTTGAGGGAGCATAGGGAATTCTGCTTTCTGCCCCATTTTTTTTTTTTTTTTTTTTTTTTGTAGACACAGAGTCTCACTTTATCACCCTCGGTAGAGTGCCATGGTGTCACACAGCTCACAGCAACTTCCAACTCCTGGACTTAGGCAATTCTTTTGCCTCAGCCTCCCGAGCAGCTGGAACTACAGGCGCCCGCCACAACGCCTGGCTATTTTTCTGTTTTGCAGTTTGGCCGAGGCCTGGTTTGAACCCGCCACCTTCGGTATATGGGGCCGGCGCCCTACTCGATGAGCCACAGGTGCCGCCCCTTTCTGCCCCATTTTTTAATAACCCTAAATTACTCTTAAAAATAGGCTTAATTTTTTTAAATACATTTGAAATTAAAAAAAATTTTGGAATAAAATGATCAATTTGGTTATACAATTAGGAGAATTGTTTGATTAGTGGATTTTAAAATTTTAGAACGTTTCTTGTCCAGTGCCGTGGCTCATGCCTGTAATCCTAGCACTCTGAGAGGCTGAGGTGGGAGGATCCCTTGAGCTCAGGAGTTCAAGACCAATCTAAAGAGACCGAGAGTGAGACCCTGTCTCTACTAAAAATAGAACTATTAGCCAGGCGTTGTGGTGGTTCCTATAGTCCCAGCTACTGGGGATGCTGAGGCAAGAGGATCACTTGAACATAGGAATTTGAGGTTGCTGTGAGCTAGGTAGGCTAATGCCATGGCACTCTAGCTGGGCAGCACAGAGACTCTGTCTCAAAAAAAAAAAAAAAGAAAATGGAAATGCTCCTAAGTAGTTTTCTTGGATAATACTTTGTAATTGTTCCTTAATTTTTGACATATGTAATATTTTGTTTCTTAGACCATTCCAACGAAAGACAGGCTTGAAGGTCTTCTTGCTTTTAAAGAGAAAAGGCCCCCTCGCTATAAGGGAGAATAGGAGGAGCAGAAATTCTTGAAATGCCAGTGTAATAAATGTACTTCTGGAAGTATCTTTCAGATCCACTATATGCCTCAGCACATGGAATTTCAATGACCAAAGTGAAGAATGAATTATTCATATAATGTATTAAGCATCTGGAATGGACCCATATGTACTTCATTCAAATGTGTAAATGTCATAATCATTCAGATTTATGTAAAGCAAGTAGTGTGTATTGTCAGAAATGGATTCAGAATTAGGTATACATTTTTAAATATTTCCTGCATATGAGGCTTTTTGTTCCTAATTTTTTAATGTGAATAATTTATATATTGCACACTCTAGGAATAATATCAATTGTATGTCTACTGTGCTGCATTAATAAAATTATTTCTATATACCAAAAATGTGACGTTATACCAAATAAAGTTTCTAAGCATTATGTACATATGAACAGACACATATACATACATCTCAACCTGAAACTGAATTGATAAATATTCTGAGTGAAAATTACCTAATAGAAATAAAATTGGTGAAAAGAAAACTTGGGAATTTTCTCTTACCCCATTGTTTTTTGAATTGACTATCATTACATGTTGGCTTTGGGAAGAAGTGACCTTTCCTTGCTGATTCTATCAGGGGACCTCTTTACACAGTCCTATAGCACAGTATTGAAGGCAAAGAATGAATCCACTCAGAGGCTGGGGCCAAATTGCTGGTGAAGCCAGTGGAGGTCTGGCACATGGCACTTCCAAGAGCACTTCCCAGCCACTGGAGGCCTCCTGGCCTTCCACAAAGGAGAAGAGAAAATGGTGCAGCCAGGGGGACGGCGGGTGGAAATGGCCTGGGGTCATGGCTGGAGAGTAGAGTGGGAACTTCTTTGCTTTCTGACCCCACCTACTTGCATCTGATTTCTGTAAGGGAAGGAGGCAACACAACAACCCTTTCTCCTCTTCTCACACACACATCCTGCCTTCCCACCCACATCAGGCAAGGCGGCTGCCCATGGAGGGTCTCTGGAGGGTGGCACAGGTGTAAGTAGTGTGGGAAATTGGGACTGTAGAATTCACTGGGGAAAAGGAAGGTGAACACTATGGAACTCCGAAATAACTTGAGATAGCTTTAGTTTCCATTCATTTTGCCAAACCAGACTTCCTTCGAAGTTGTACCTGGGTCTGAGCCTGCTGGGCCAGAGACTGGGCAGCCCTGAAGCTGCCCTGAGCGCTCTGCAGCCCTGCCTCGTAGCGCAGTCCAGATGCATCCCCAGCGAACTCCCCTGCACACAGCATGCTGGACAACTGTGTGTTTTACCAAGGAATTACTTCCTAGTCACAGTAATTTCACTGCCGTTTGAAAGAATATAGACTTAGGTTTTCTAAATCCTGAAACTTTTATTTTTTGTTTTGGAAATTTGAACTTAACCTCTGTTCTGAAATTTTTAAAGAGTCAAACATGGGACTGGACATCATTTGGCGTTCATCCTGACAGAGGTGGGCGGCTTTGTTAAAGGCTGTCCGCTGAGGCCTGTGGTCTCTTTGCCACCTGAGATGCTGAGGCCCTGCAGATGTGTGATGATTGCCCAGCCGTTGAGCATAATATAAAGGGGCTTATTAAAATTCATCTTTGGCTCTCTGGTGGTCATCTCTGGTGGCTTGCACACCTGTTTACCCATAACATTGCTGAGCTGTTCATGTCATGCATGATACTTTGCACACAGAGTGCTGGCGCTTGTTTTCCTTGTTTTTTAAAGAGTTCATTTTGTCCTGTCCTTGACATGCCAAGTGCCGCATCCGTTTTGACTGAGAAGAAAATAATTACGTCAACAGGAAAAACATTTTAAGAGTGTGCTAAATGATTTGTCTCTTTTAATGTGGACGCATAGTCTGGTCTATTCTGAATGAGCACCATCTAATTTCCTAACAAGTTCTGATAAAGTCACCAGAGTGTGCCTGAAAGCAAGGTCCTGCAGTGACTTCAAATAGATAGGAATTGCAGACTGTGTGTGTTACAGCAAAAGGATCTGTCCAGTTGTCTGTACCAGTGTCCACCATTCTGATTTTCTCTTCACCACAGCAGCCCCCGTACTCCCCATTCTGGTGTCTGGTCTGGTGCTCTAAGGGCTATGCCACTCGGGAAGGGTCACCTCCCTGCCTCTCACTCCTTCGGCACGTGGTTGTGCTTCCTGGTGGAGGTGCCCTGGGTGCGCCCTTACATTCATATGAGGTCAAAGGCAGCTCTCGGAAAGGCTGAGTAGTCTGGCACAGCTGTAATTCGGAGAGTGAAAACAAAGAGGGAAACACGGTTTGCTTTGTCTCAGTGATAAATTCTGATTGTGAAGTGATCTGATGCTCGTTGTTTTATAACTTATCTAGAAACAGAAAAGTCTCTAAGGTACTAAAGTTCTGAGGCAGGAGAAGCGTTCTAGTAATGACCAAAGTAAGAGATTTTCTGTGCTTTAGAGCGGCCTGTCTAGTTTGGTCTGGTTTCAGTCATGATGGATCTGGTTTTCCCATCCATCAAGTCGTCTTTTTTTATTCTCTTCTATCAAAAAACTGGCTTGTCACAGGTGTTACTGCTCTAGCAGCCCTTATAAGAGCCCCTTGGGTGTGGCCCACAGTCGGGAAGGGGGGGTGTCTTCACAGGCTCCCCACTTAGGGAACATGCACACATTTTCATCCGGGCGTGTTGCTGGCACTTTTTCTCATTGAATCTTAACTTCCACTCTTAATGATATGCCCTATATTTATTTTTATTTAGGGCTCAAAGATCCTGGCAGGCAGATATTTAAAAATAATCATGCCATTGTGTATCTACCAACCTAGTTAAATGCTAATTAACATGTATGTAAATATCACTATTGATTGGGTTTTATCATAATGGCAATAAACATTTTCTCATTAAGAGAATAACTATATGTGGCATACATGTGTCACAAAGGAAATAACACATAAAGCATTTTAAAGTTGTTACTAATATTTTGGCAACATAGCTACCACTTTTCTGCGTAGATGAAGCAGGATAGGGATTGAAATTTGGAGCGACGTGCACCAAACCCTCTGCTGGAAATACGTCTGTGTGCCTTAGGGCCTCAAAGTCACTATTTCGAATGCCTTCCTGTGCATTTTCATAGTCCTTCTCTTTGGGAACCTTAAAAAATTCAGCTACTCCTTCGAAGGATGGCCAATCAACGTGGTGTGTAGCATTTTTCAAAATAATTGTCAGGACGGCATGAGAGAAATGGAGGCCTGACCGGGAAAATAAGAGATGCCAAGGAAAGGCTGAGATGTGCCCTCCGGTGAGGCTCAGGACCAGCCCTGGGAATCACCTGTGTGTGCTGAAAGGCAGCCAGGTGGGCAGATGGCCCCTCAGAGAGCTGATGCTTCCCTGGCCGGCAGCAAGGTGAGCTCCTAGGAAGCAGTGCATCCGTTCCCTTGTCAAGTCCTAGTAGAGAAAACACAGCATCATATGGAATGTTTTGATTTAAACTTTAAAGGCATGTTTACCCTGTGAATCAGATGAGAGAATAAGTCTGTGTGTTGTCACAATAATGATTACTAACATTCACGAAGCCCTTTAATGCCTACCAGGTGCCTTGAAAGACAGTTTGATGTGCTCTCAGTACATCTGCAAAGAACAGGCACCAAGGCTGTTCACGGCACAGGGAGGGGACCGAGCCCCACAGAGATTGGAGCTAGAGCTCCTGACCTTTTAGTCACTGTTGAGCTTGAAAACAGCCGACCAGCACAAGCGGAGCTGCGGAGAGGTGTGTTCCTGTCAATCCAGAAGGAGTGGCGTGCTTTTCCTTTGCCCTGTTGTGATCGGTCTTCTCGTGACTTGGATAGATACTGAGAGAGTGCTTGTCCAGTGATCTGGTGACACAGGCAGGTGGTGTGCTGATGGAGCTCACGCCCAGCACCCCTCTGTGCTTCACACGCTTTTTCACACCTAATATTCAACAAAAACCTTTAGAGATGGGTTTGGCAGCTTATGTTTAAAACGGTGGTCCCCAACCTTCTTGGCACCAGGGAGTGGTTTCATGAAAGAATTGCACAGTCCAAGGATTAGGGGGGATGGTTTCAAGATGATTCAAGCACATTACATTTGCTCCAGGCATCGTCCTCATGAGAAGTGCTAAACCTAGCTCCCTCCCCTGTGTGGTTTACGGAAGGATTCTCACTCCACCAAGAATCCAACACCACCTACAGGAGGCGCCAGTGATGAGGAGCGGCTGTAAACAGAGACAAAGCTTTACCTATTCACCTGCTGCTCACCCCCTCATGGACAGCCTGGTTCCTATCAGAACACAGACTGGTACAAGCCCTTGCCCAGTACTGGTCCAGAGCCTGGGGTTTGAAAGACTAATGCAGTGGGATTTGAGCCTGGCATTCTGTGTTCTCATTTTAATGACTGTGCTGTGGAGTACAGAGAGCCATTGCACTGGGACGGTCAGGTGCTGGTGGTGATCAGTGTAGAACCTTGCAGCTTGGCTCTTCCTCAAACAAGCTCTCTGAGTGCCATCTGTGTGACTCAAGTACTCATCAAGAAAAGGCAAGGTGAGCTCCATCTGGGTCAAGTGCAGCCAGGTATCTTCAGAGATCACCTGGAGTGTTGTGTCCAGCTTCACAATTGACCATTGATCCACTCCTGTTTTCTGGAAAGCACACACAGGCTCTTCGGCCAAGTTTCGGCTCCCCCCAAACTGTGATAAGACCGTGGACGAAGTATCACATCCCTCCCAGCAAGTTTCTTCATTTGTAAGGGAGTCCGGCAGCTGCTTGTGAGTACTGCAGGACCCTGTCAGATCGGATGTGGTCTATATAAAAGTATTTGAAGGTCTGTGAAGCTTTATGCAAATGCGGTGGTGGTGTTTTGTTTCTGAAGAGACCATTTGGACAGGGATGTGGTTCTCACAGCCATGGCCAGGTCAGGGGCAGGTACAAGCACGTGGACTATTCACCCTGGAGAGGAGAAATCCAGGAAGACGTGGCAGCTGCCTCCACGGAGCCGCAGTTTGCAGCCAGGATTTCCAGAGGCTGCCACTGGAGGGGAGGCAGGCGTGCAGGACTCCCTGCCTCTGCTTGTCACTCTTCAGTTGTCCAGAGACACAAGGGTCAGGACTAGGTCCACACCTGCCGCTGCCTGTGTGGCAGGAGTAGGCGGCTGTCGTTATCAGGGTCACGGCCATGGGAAGTGGAGGGGTGGGGCTAGGGGACAGGTCTTCCAGTGTGGACGGTCCTTGTCTGTGGAGTGGTACCAGGTAGTGTCCGCCTGGCACTGGCACAAACTTGGAGAATGTGAAATATGAGTTCTGGTTGCAAATAATGCTTGCTGGAGGCTGGGTCTTCAGAGGCAAAGAAAACAAGTGTCTGTAAGATCTGTCTGGGTAACAATTTTAAGGTAAAAAGAGTAATTTTACAGTTTAAGGAATTTCAGTTTCTTCACTATTTTAAGAAAAAATGATCGCCATGTTTGAATGCCATGTTTATAGTACCGATTTCCAATTAGGGAGGCCAGGGTGGAAAATTGCCCTGAGGAAGGCAACCACGTTCTCATCACTGTTGGATTTCCCGTGGCCGCCCCGCTGCCAACCCCCCATCAGAGGACGCCAGCCCCTCTGGGCTTTGGCCAGGCCTAGACTAGGGCAGGCTTCCTGCCTGGGCTTCAGCCCATTCCCACATCTTGCTGCCAAGGCGCCTGTAACGGTTTGGTCTCCTAAGGCATTAGAAAGACTGACACGTAGAATGTTCTCTGAATGCAGTCTTTCACGAACCCAGCGCACCAAGTCCATCCCTAAAGCTTCAGACAGAAGTGGTACAATACCATGCCATCAAGTTGCAGCTCAGGGATGACATAGTTTTAGTGGCAATGTTCACAGGAAAGGGTTTCAGAGAGATTTGAAAATTGGCAAGTGCACTTTCTCGACCTTTTCAGAAAGAGTCTGAGTCACTTTCACTTTCAGCCTCCAAACAGTGCTGAATGAGTCTTTTGTGCAATTTACAGAAAGTGAAGAACTGTTTGGCAGACAAGTTCAAATTCCTAATAGCCTCTCCTGCATTGAGTAACATTTCTTTTGAGTTGTCTATTAACACTTTTCTGAAACACACTTCTTATGATGACTAGAACTTGCTTGAGAGCAACCACTATTTGAGTGCTTTAAAAATGTAAGTACGGGCTCGGTGCCCGTAGCACAATGGTTACTGTGCCAGCCACATACACTGAGGCTGGAGGGTTTGAACTCAGCCTGCGCCAGCTAAAATAACCATGACAACTGCAACAAAAAATAGCCAGGCATTGTGGTGGGCGCCTGCAGTCCCAGCTACTTGGGAGGCTGAGGCAAGAGAATTGCTTAAGCCCAAGAGTTGGAGGTTGCTGTGAGTTGTGACACCATTGCATCCTATAGAGGGCAACATAGTGAGACTCTGTCAAAAAAAAAAAAAAAATTTAAGTACAAGAAAAGTGTAACATGCAAGGAGAGACAGGAAATGACAGTCCATATTTGACGTGGTGAAGGAAATTCTAATTATTGGAGAGGTATAATTAGAATATTTATTTATTTATTTAACGTTTGAGATAGTCTCCCTCTGTTGCCCAGGCTGGAGTGCCATGGCCTCAGCCTAGCTTACAGTAACCTCAAACTCCTGGGCTAACATGATCCTCCCTCCTCAGCCTCCCAACAAGTGCCCCTTGGGACACCTGGCTAATGTTTCTATTTTTAGTAGAGAAGGGGTCTTGCTCTCTTGCTCAGGTTGGTCTCAAACTCCTGAGTTCAAGCAATCCTCCCACCTCAGCCTCCCAGAGTGCTAGGATTACAGGTGAGAGACACCACATCGGGCCTGGAATGTTTATTTTTAATAGCTATCAGTGGCTCTGAACATTGGCATGGTGTGCCTGTAACATTGAAAACTTCCTTTCTTTTCCTTTAGTCTTTGTGGGAATATGTAGTGTGACTTGAGATGTTCTGTGGTGGCTCATCCACGGTGTTGCAACTTCTGAGTTCAGAGACGGTGTGTGATGTCAGTGTACTTGCCATTAGTCCAGACTTTGAATGGGCAGGTTACCTCAAACTCCAAGCCCCCTGTGCTTGCTGTAGTTACCTTGACTTGCAGTTTATATACACACATTTATGCTTCCTGTGTACTAAAAAAAAAAGTCTGCCTGTGTATATATGGAGATGTATGTTGAATTTCCTGAAAAATGTCACAGATCTGACATTTTAAACTGTATCCAGTTTCACCCAGGAATAAGTCAGTCTTCAAAAGTAAACATGATGAGTAGCATAGGGGTTATGGTACCAGAAAAAAGAGCTGGATCTCCACCCTGGCCTGGCCCAGCTCGGCTTCTCTTGCTCTGTGACCTATAGCAGGTGCAAAGTGGAGGCCCCCGTCTGCCAGAGGCCTCTGTCTCTGCAGCAAGCCTGGCTGCAGGGACTCCCAGAGACTCTGCCACCTGGAAAAGGTCTCCCATTCTTGGACTCTTATTTCCAATCAAAAACGACCTTGGTGATTTTAGTTTTTTTAGAGATATTTCACTTATCATAAAAATCATTTTTTAAATTATATAATCAGTAATTTTTTAGTATATGTAGAGTTGTATAACTGTGATTGCTATCTAATTGCAGAATATTTTCATTGTCCTCAAAAGAAGCCCTGTATCATCAGCAGCCGCTTCCCATTGCCCCCACCAGCCCCTGGCAATCACTAATCTACTTTCCGTCTCTATGTATGTGCCTATTCTGGACATTCCAAATGAACAGAATTAGACACACATAATATGTAGCCTTTTGTGTCTGGCTTTTTTTTTTATTTCACATAAAAATTTTAAGGTTTGTCCACAGAGTAGCATGTATCAGCACCTCTATCTTCTTAATGACGAAAAATCATTCCTTGTACCACATTTGTTTATCCATTGACAAATCATTTGGGCTGTTTCCATTTGGAGGCTGCTAATAAATAATGCCAACCTGAACATGTGTGTACAAGCATTTGTATGAATATATGTTATCATTTCTCTTGGGTGTACCTACAAGTAGAATTACTGCATCATATGACAGCCTTGTTGAACTTTTTGAAAAACTGCAAAACTAACCAGCTGCACCATTTTACAATCCCACCACCAATGTATGGGAGTTTCGATTTCTCCACATCTTCACCAACACTTGTGATTGGCTTTTTTGATTATAGCCATTCCAGTGAGTATGAGGTGGAGATGGCATTGTGATTTTGATTTCCAGTTCGCTAATGACTAAAGGTGTTGAACAGATTCTCATTTCCTTGTTGGCCATTTGTATACACTCTTTGGAGAAATGTCTATTCAAAACCTTTCCTCATTTTTAATTGAGTTATTGATCACTCTGTTGTGAAGTTTTAAGTGTTGATTTGCAAATCTTTTTTTCCCATTTTATAGGTTGTCTTTTCATGATTTTGATGGTGTTGTTTGAAGCATGAAAGTGTTTAATTTTGGTGAAGTCCAGTGCATTTATTGTTTCCTTTGTTGCTTATACTTTTTACCTAAAGTAAAAAGTAAACTAATGCCTAATGCAGGGGACAAAAAACTTATGTTTTCATCTAAAGGTTTTACTATTTTAACTTTTATATTTAGGTTTTTGATATGATCAATTTTAGGTTAATTTTTGTATATGGTGTGAGGTAGGGGTTCAACTTTATTCTTTTCCATGTTGTTATCCAGTTGTCTCAGCACCATTTGTTGAAAAGACTATTTCCCCCACATTGGGTTGTCTTAATACTCTTCTCAAAAATCAATTTACCCAAAATGTAAAGGTTTATTTCTAAACTCTCAAGTTTACTTTATTGATCTTTTGTTTGTCCTTATGCAGGTACTACATTGTCTTGATTACTGTAACTTTGAAGCAAGTTTTAAAATTATAAAATGCAAGTCTTTCAACCTTTTTTTTTTTTTTTTTTGCAGTTTTTGGCCGGGGGCTGGGTTTGAACCTGCCACCTCCAGTATATGGGGCCGGTGCCCTACTCCTTTGAGCCACAGGCAACACCCAGTCTTTCAACTTTGGCTACTCTGTTTCCTTTGTGTTTCTATCTGGATTATGGAATCAGCATGTTGATTTCTGCCCCCCTACAAGGGCTCTAGGATTTTGAAAGGCATTATTAAATCTGTAGATTAATTTAGGGACCAGTGCCTTCTTTTATTCCTTTTTTGCCCAGCTTCCTAAAGAAGTTCTTCATTTCTTTCAACTGCATTTTGTAGTTGCCAGTGTATATCTTTAACTGATTCTGCTAAATTCATCCCTGAGTATTTTATTCTCTTTGATGCCGTTACAAATGGAATTGCCCTCTTCTTTTTTGAATTGTCTATTGTTAATTCGTAGAAATGCAATCGATTTTTACATTGTGATGCCTAGTAGGAGTGGTGTCCTTTCCTTTGAACTAATTTATTAGTTTCGATAGTTTTTTTTTTAGTGGTTTCCTTAGAATTTTTTATGTGCAAGATCCTGTCATCTGCAAAGAGGTAGTTTTAAGTCTTGCTTTCCAATCTGGATGCCTTTATTTCTTTCTCTTGTGTTATTTCCCTGCTAAAACCTTCAGTGTAATGTTGAGTAGAAGTGGCAAGAGTAGACTCTTGTCTTATTCCTGATCTTACGGGGAAAGCATTCAGTATTTCCCTGTTGGGATGTTAGCTGTGGAGTTTGCATTGATGCCTTTATCAGGTTGAGAAAGTTCTTTTCTGTTCTTAGTTTTTTTTTTTGTTTGTTTTGTTTTTTTTTAAATCATGAACGAATGTTGGATTTTATAAAAATGCTTTTTTCTCCACCTATGTAGATAATTCTGTGGTGGTCGTTTTTCATTCTATTGGTATGTCTATTATATTCATTTATTTTTAGATATTAAACCAATTTTCATTCCTAGGATGAATCCCTTGTTTAGGATATATCCTCCTTTTTATGCTGCTGGGTGTGGCTTGATAGTATTTTGTTAATAATTTTGGAGTCTGTGTTCATAAGAAATATTAGTCTGTGATTTTTGGCTCGGCGCCTGTGGCTCAACGGGCTAAGGCGCCAGCCACGTACACCTGAGCTGGCAGGTTCGAATCCAGCCTGGCCCGCTAAACAACAATGGCAGCTGCAACCAAAAAATGGCCGGGCGTTGTGGCAGGCACCTGTAGTCCCAGCTACTTGGGAGGCGGAGGCAAGAGACTCGCTTAACCCCAAGAATTGGAGGTTGCCGTGAGCTGTGATGCCATGGCACTCTATCCAGGGTGACAGCTTAAGGCTCTGTCTCAAAAAAAAAGAAAGAAAGAAATATTAGTCTGTGATTTTTCTTGTGATGTCTTTGACTTCATAGAATGATTTAGGAAGTTTTGAGGGGGGAAGTATTTCTTTCTCTTTTATTTTTAGAAGAGTTTCTGAAATATTGATTCTAATTCTACCTTAAACATTTGGTAGAATTCACCAGTGAAATCATGTGGACCTGGATCTTTTCTTTGTTGGAAATGTTTTGAATACTAACTCAGTCTGTTTGTTATAACTCTATTCAGAATTTTTAAAGTTCTTTTTGAGTTAGTTTCAAGAGTTTGTGTTAGGGGCTAGGTGTGGTGGCTTATGCCTATAATCCTAGCACTCTGAGAGGTGGGTGGATTGTTTGAGCTTAGGAGTTCAAGACCAGCCTGAGCAAGAGTGAGACCCTGTCTCTACTAAAAATAGAAAAATTAGCCAGGCATTGTGGCAGGTGCCTGTAGTCCCAGCTACTCAGGGTACTGAGGTAAGAGGATCTCTTAAGCCTAAGAGATTGAGGTTGGCTATGATGTCACCAGGACACAGAGTGAGACTCTGTCTCAAAAAAAAAAAAAATGGTTTGTGTCTTTTTAAGGAATTTTTCCATTTCATCTATATTATCTAATTTGTTCACTTATAATTGTTCATAGTATTCCTTGATGATGCTTATTTCTATAACGTCAATGGTAGTGTTTCTGCTTCCACCCCTGAGTTTGGTGTTCTCTTTCTTAGTCTAGGTAGGTTTATCAGTTTTGTTGATCGTTTCAAAGAACGAACTTTTCATGTCATTGATTTTCTTTGCAGTTTTTCTTACTCTCTATTTTAATTTCTTTCCATTCTAATCTTTATCATACCCTTCATTGTGCTTGCCTTGGGTTTAGTTTACTCTTATTTTTCTAATTTCTTAATACAGAATTTTAGGTTATTGATTTCGGATCTTTCTTCCTTTTCACATAGGCTTTGGCACCCATACTTTTCCTTCTAAACACTGCTTTGGTGGCATCCAGTAAGTTTTGGTATGTCATTTGTAGACAAGAGTTAACATAGCAGGCCTGAATGTCCATCCCCAGGAAGGGCTGATTACAGGGCTGGCCCCTGGCTGGCATTGGGAACTTGGATTTGGAGAGATTTCCTCTATTTCCAAATCTGATACTCATCGTGCCTAAACTGTACAAAATATGGCTTGTGCCAAACCTGTGCTTTCCTTTTAGGAATATGGAATTTGGATGTTTGCAAGGTGGAGTATGCTGACATGGCTAGCCTCCAGCAAAATCCTCGGGCTCTAACAAGACGTGGGCAGCACTTCACACGTGTTGCTGTAATTCGTTGCTGGGGGCATTAAATGCATCCATGTGACTCCCCTGGGAGGGGACCCTTGGAATCTTGCACCTGGACCCCTCGACCTTTGCCTCTGGGTCTCTTCGCTTTGCTGCTTCTACTTGGTACCCTGTGCTGTAGTAAATCACAGCCGCACCCTGTGTGTCCCCCTAGCGGATTACCAAACCTCCAGCACATGTGGTTTTACTTTCATTCATCTCAGAGTGTTTTAAATGTCGCTTGTGAAACTTTTTTCTTTGACCCTTTGTTACTTTAGGATTGTATTTTTTTTTTTTTTGCTGTTTTTGGCCGGGGCTGGGTTTGAACCCACCCCCTCCGGCATTTGGGGCCGGCGCCCTACAGGATTGTATTCTTTAATCCGCACAATTGTGTGTTTCTTAAGTTTCCTCTTCTTATTGATTTTAAATTTCATTCCGTTGTAGTTGGCAAACATACTTTGTATGACTTAACAAAGTATGAGACTTTTTTTTTTTTTGAGACAGAGCCTCAAGCTGTCACCCTGGGTAGAGTGCCGTGGCATCACAGCTCACAGCAACCTCCAATTCCTGGGCTCAAG
>CAUYRH010029208.1:0-21100 GCA_963574655.1 Perodicticus potto | reverse complement strand
ATTAACAAACTGTGGTATATGTACACTATAGAATACTATTCAGCCATTAAAAAAAATGGAGATTTTACAGCCTTTGTATTAACCTGGATGGAAGTGGAACACATTATTCTTAGTAAAGCATCACAAGAATGGAGAAGCATGAATCTCATGTAGTCTATTTTGATATAAGGACAATTAATGACAATTAATGACACGGTGGGGGTGAGGGAAGGGGAGAGCAGAGAGAGAAAGAATGAGGGAGGGGTGGAGAAAGGAAGAGCAGAGAGAGGGAAGGAGCGAGGGTGGTGGGGTCTTGGTGTGTGCCATACCTTTTGGGGGCAAAACACGATTGTAAGAGGGACTTTACCCAACAAATGCAATCAGTGTAACATGGTTTCTTGTACCCTCAATGAATCCGCAACAATAAAAAAAAATAGTAATAATAATAATGATAATTTCAAAAGAAAAAAAAAGAATACAGGAAACACAATAGTAAAACCAGTCTAATTATTTATAAGTAGTACTTATTAAAAGATGACTTCCTAATGAAGCAGTGAAAGAGACTATATGAAAAAGAAGAGGATGAAACCAACCCTCATTTAACGAGTTATCAAAACTTTATTGGAAGAAATTAAATGCCAAAGATTTTTGAATAGAAAGGATAAGAAAACAAAGAAAGACTATTTCTGGTATGCAGTTTATTGGAGAAATAAATGGAATTGAAGGAAAGTTATGTAATTGGTTAGCCAAGAGCACAAACAGTAAGTGGGGTGGATCGCATCATTCCATAGCTCTATTTCTTTATCCCTTTGTCATATTTACTCAATCCCAGAAACAAAGAGGATCAAGTCAACTTCACTGAGTGCCTTATTATAATGCAAAGCTTTATGCAAAGTAGGTGCTATGGGAAGACAGAACTATGAACTATCAAGATATCAATCTTCAAGGGACTTAAATTTAATGGAGGTTGTAAAATATATATGTCACAGACGAAATATAATGCAAAAGGCAGTTTATATTAATGGGGAGGTATAAACAAAATCTGATAGGTACACAAAGAGAGCAGAAATTGTGTTCGGTAAGGGAAAATGGGAAAACTTAATGGAAAATTTAGCATTTGATTTAGAGTTTGAAAGATCTGGGTACAAGAAGGTGGGTAGGAGGAAACTGGACAAAAATATTGACAAGAAAAATAAGATCAAAGTTTAAACATCAGTCTAAGAAATCTGAATTTCATTCTATAGACTGGAAAACCATTGAGTTTTTTAATGGCATAATAAATTAATTGCGATTGTCCTTTTAAAATTTCTCTGACAGCATGTGTAAAGTAAATCGGCTGGGGTAACTGAATGAAAATGTGTTGTGTATATGGAGGGGGTAGATAGCACATAAAGTAAATACAGTTAGTAGGATGATATAATAATCTAGGCAGAAAAGTAATCTGAGTCTTAAACTGGGTTGGTTTTAGAAAGTAGAAGAAAGGAGATATGAAATCATGAGTTTCATAATGGGTTCAGATAGAGATTTCCAATCAAATATTAGGGAGAAGAGGATTTTAGTTTTTTAATAAATTAGATATTACTTTAATTAAAATAAAATGTAAATAGTGTAGAGTGACAGTAAAAGAAAATGTGTTTTATCCCTTATTCTTAGTTTCTCAATGTAATTATATTTAATCATTTCTATTTTCATGTCTTTAATGGGCTAATACATACTGTACTCATGCTGCTAGGTATATAGTGGAAAGACTCTAATCTCTTGATTATGTATACAAAGAGACATATAGAATGCTTGTTTTGTATAAATTATTTGAAACTAGAAACAACATAAATGTTCAATAGCAGAAAAGTAGATAAATATAAAAATACTAACATGAATTAACTAAGGTTACATACAGCAACACAGATAAGTGTAAAAATAGTTGAGTGAAAAAGCAAGTTGTGGAAGGAAAACTATAAAATGTACCATATAGTTGTCTGATAATTAAACAGATATGTATACTTCAAAACACGTATTAATGAAAGTACAAACATACATGCATAAGTATCATAAGCATCAAATTCAAAAAGGGAAGAATAAGAAAGCATGTGTGGATATGACAGACACTTGTTCTTTTCTTTTTTTAAATTCAAATATTTCACACTTCTTGGGGGAATAAATATTCTTGAATTAAATATTAAAAGTATTAAAAGTACCCTTCTATAATCTACTAAGCATTTCTTTTTACTATCACATAGAAAAAAACTATTTCATTCTGGTACTATTTATCACCCTACTGACCTCTGCTGGTCCAAAAGGGGAGAAGACACTGCAGATGTCTTCCTGTCTTTCTTGCTGGCGGAAGATGACTTGGGGCTTGATTTTCGCTTTGGCGATTTGCTGGACTTTCTTAAAGAAGGTGATGGAGATAATTTTGATCTAATCACTTCTGGTGAAACCTTTCAAAAGATTTCAGTAAGTCAATTCATAAATTCCTCCACTCAAGGTATTACAAAGATTATAGTATTGTAAAATTATACCAAACTTCGTATTAAAAATTAAGCAATAGCTACTATCTATTGATATCAGTCTGACTCCTGATGAGGAGTCTTTACCAATGTGATAATTAACCAATTAATGTGCCTTTACCAATGTGATAATTAACTACCCTACCATACATTAATATCAATAAAGCAAATTAAAATTATGAAATCTTAAAATCTCCTCAGAACAATCGCAAATTATATTCAAATAAATTGCATCTCTACTCTTTAGAAAAGAAACAAGGTATACTAGAAACACAATGGGCCTGAAACAGACGTGCATATTACATATGCAAAGGTCATTTTACAAGGGCTGATGACTCTAGGCAACAAAGTCTAAATTTTGCTCACTTTTTCAATACTAAAAATATTTCCTATTTTTCTAATAGATTAATGTGAAGTTTAAGTGATTAATATATATGGACTAGCTGATATACAGTCACAGTTGATCAATGATCAGTATCCTAGTATAATTCAAGATGCAACAACCAGCTGAGTTCTCTCAACAATATTGCTATTATTACTAACATATTTATTGCTAAAAATAGCATACCTCCTTTTTAATGATAATTTCTTCTCTCTTCTCCATGTTTTCTTGCTCCAGCTTCATTAATTCCCTCTGTATCTTCTGACGCTTCATTTCCAATGACAATTCATGAACATAATCATAATTAATATCGCCATTGTCAGAATCTTTAAAATAAAAGTTGAATCACTGTCAGAAACTATCATAATCAATACCTCAAATTACAGAATTTCAATTTTTTTAAATGGAAGATTCTCTCATCAGAATAACATTTCCAAATGAAATAGTTATTGTTTCTATAAAGCCAGCAGTTCTCAACCTGTGGGTTACGACCTCTTTGGAACTTAAGGGCCGCAGCATGAGGAAGGTTAAGAACCAAGGCTAAAATCACCACTGTTGGTTTAAGAAAAGCTAAATACTTTTAAGGTTTCTGGGTTTTCTGGAAGTGATTTGGGGTGGTCTGGGGATTCATTTTTTTGTTAGAAGATAGGATTTCAAAATATACAATTGAAGCACTCAGCTGACTATTCTAAGAGTTAAGAATAACAAAGCATTCATTATTTCATACTGCATATGATATGATTCACTATTGCCTTGATTTTCTTAAAGATGCATTACTAAAGTAAGATTATATTAGAAGTGCAACCTTCCTTATATGGTACTGTCCTTGTAAAAAAATTTGAGTCAACTGATTAAGATCTAAAATTAAAGTTAACTCATTTTAATACTAATGTACATATGAGTTAATTTTAAAGGATTCATAATAATTTTCAGTACAAGTGATTTGCACTATTTCCTTAGACAAGAACTGTCCATCTCAACAGATCTGATGCCATGTATTCTGTTCAATCCTTTTGGAGAGGAGAGGAGGGGGAGAGAACGAGTGGTGTGCAGATCCTATTTCATTACAATATGTAGAAGTTTTCAAAATCTACTGACACTAGCACCCAACCCTTCACTCATTTGTCATAAATGCCATTAAGACTCGAAGAGGAAATTTCAACTGACTTTTGTCCTAACATAGGACTTACCAATCACAAACTACGGTGCCTTCCCAAGCTATAATTTTAGCACTTTAGATAATTTCTTAACCTGGGGTAAAGAAATAAAATGAAAAGAACTAAGAAACAACAAAGTGGTCCTCCTTAATTGCTGAAAGCACAAGAAAATGTATTATCATTGTCATGTATAGCTCCAATGCATTAGAAAGACAACTATCCATTCGTATTAGTAATGATACATTTCAGTATCTGTGTTAACCAAATTTGATTACTCATCTTAAATTGGAGTATGATGACATTTCTCAGTAAATATATAAAATAGACTAAATCATGTTTTTCAGTCAGAAAGCAATTTCTAAATATTTAAGGGCTTACGGTTTTTACTAAATAAAATGATTGGAGATATTGAATTTAATTAAATGAACAAAATCATCTCTAGTTACTACTTTGTACTCCATTGAAATATTTCACATCAGTGAGTAACAGGACTCAGTGATGTAGTTTGTTTTCAAATTAAACTGAATAACAAAATACCCAGCTTAAAAAAGGAAAGAGTAATTAAAAAGTGTTTCAGAAGATACAGTATTCTCAATATGCCTTGCCCATCTAAAAATTGCCATCTAGAAATATCGCAATATAGAACACATACAAGAAACAAGAAATTGGCTTTCAATCCTCTATCCCCAACTACTGAACCAAGGGGCAGAGAACTAAGCAGTTAAAATAATATGTTAAAGTCAATGTATTACAGCTAATATATTTTACTCAGAGGAAACGCTCTCAAGCCTTTACTCAGTACTTACTTAAGCATATGTATTATAATCAAAACCCAGATGCTTTCCTAGCTTTAAAAAATGAACTACGAGGTAGGTACACTGCAACTGATAGTCTCTTGAAACGAAAAAACAGGCTCGGCACCTGTGGCTCAAGCGGCTAAGGCGCCAGCCACATAAACCTGAGCTGGCGGGTTCAAATCCAGCCCGGGCCCAACAAACAACAATAACGGCTGCAACCAAAAAATGGCGGGGCGTTGTGGCGGGCGCCTGTAGTCCTAGCTACTTGGGAGGCAGAGGCAGGAGACTCGCTTGAGCTCAGCAATTGGAGGTTGCTGTGAGCTGTGATGTCACAGCACTCTATCCAGGGTGACAGCTTGAGGCTCTGTAAAAAAAAAAAAAAAAAAAAACAAAAAAAAAAAGAAAAGGAAAAACAGAAACCACAAATTATAGAAAACTAGTCTGAAACCAGTTAATAAATTTAGAAAATGTCCCTCATATACTTTGAAGTTATCAGTACAGTTGCCTTATAAAAACATACTCATATAAATGATTCTAAGTAATCAGAAAAATATTAAATATAATTAGAATGTTGTATATCTACCCTGTAAAATAATTTATCAATATGGTTAAAAGCCTTGAGAACATCCACATCCTTTAATATAATTTTACTTTTAGTAATTGCCTATACAAAAATCATCACAAACATATACAAAATTTATGTATTAAGAATTAAAGATTATAAACACTAAGCATAAGCACTAAGCATAAAGTCTTGACTTTGTAACAAAGTATGCTCACTACTAAAGTCTTAAACAATGCTGAGCACACAGAAAATATAAAATTTCCCTTTCTATTCCTCCTACAGCCAACCTTACTCTAGTAACACTGCTTATACTTCTGTGTTACAAAAAATAAGGTTTTACATTTTCATCTTTAAAATAATAGGACCCAAAAAATAAATGCTGCTCTATAAATAAAACCTTTCCATATTATACATATAGCTCAACCACCTATATTTAACATCTGCAAAGCATTTCATGGTACCATCATACCGTAACTTTCTTAACCAGTTTCCTTCTGAGAGACACTGAGATTGTTTCCAAAAATTTGCTATTACAAACAAGACTTCAATGAACATTTTGATCTCTATTTAGGTCCACAATTCTAAGTATTTCTTTATAATATTTCTCAAACTATATTTGCTGGATCAAAGAAAAGTATAATTTCTATTTTGAATTATCTCTAAACTGTACCCCAGAAAAGCTTTACCAATGCAAACTCCCACTCAATAACATTTCTTCATTTTCACCAAAGTGATAGATGAAAAGTGCCATCTCTTTATCTTCACCAGTATTTCCCTACAGCAAGGTTGAGCGTTTAACGGCCATATCTATTTCTTCTGGTATTACCCATCTGATATTTTTACTTTGTTAATTTTTTTAACTAGACTGTCTTACAGATTTATGGAAGCTCATTATATGTTTAACATAGGGTTTTTGTTAATGTTTATACACGTTACATGTCAAATATTTTCTTCTAGTTTATTACTTGGCTTTAATTTCTGCATTTAGTTATACAGAAAATTCTAACTTTTATGTAACCAAATCTTTTGGACTCTCTGTGATTTATGCCTTATTTTAGGAGGATACATGCACCTCCAAAATCACCAAAATATCTTCATACATTTTCTTTGCTTGCAGTGATACTTCTGCTCTTTATGAAATTGCACTGGTCTTCAACTACATGTGATGAGCAGAAGTTGTTTAGGGAACCAAATAAAAAACACAGACTTGGGATAGGGACCGGAAATTTAGGAAGCAACTATGTAATGAGAAGTTTTATAAGCACAAAAAGAATTTGCGCTCCTGGATGCAGTGGGAAATCAGAAAATTTTAAACAGGGCAATGAAATGAATGAATTTATTCTTTTAAAAGCTTACTCTACAATTAACAGAGTGGGAGAAAATACTAGCAATATGTGTATCTGACAGAGATCCATATCTAGAGTACATAAAGAATTCCTATAAGTAACAAGGCAAAAAAAAAAACAAATATATGGAGAAAAAAAGAAAAGTAACAGATAATTATAGAAGAACAAACAAATATTTGAAACAGTTTACTAAATAGGTTGTACAATGGTCAATAAACATGTGAAAAAGTTTTCAACTTCATTAGGAAAATGCAAACTAAGACCACACTGAGAGATATCAATATACAATACATTTATAGAATGGCTAAGATGAAAAAGGCAAACAAAAACCATATAGGTAACTGGTACAACCATTTTCAATTTGGCATTACCTACTAAAGAAGAACAAATACATATTCCACATTGAAGCATAAACTCAAGAGAAATAGGTATGTGAGGGCTGTTTGGAAAGTATTCAGCCATGTAACATGAAAAAAAGACATCTGGATACCTTTCAGATAGACCGCATGTTTACCAAACTGTATGTTTAAGAACAGTACCAGCATCTTGTTCATAATAGCCCCAAACTAAAAATTATTCAACTATTTGTCAACAGTAGGATAAATTAGGATATACTAATATAATAAAATATAAAGCAACAAAAACTAATGAACTATAACTATTTGAAATAAAGTATATGGTTGCATCTCATAGATAATATTGCTAGCAAAAGAATCTAGGCACAAAAGGAGTATATGCTGTTAATTCCATTTATATAGAACTTACAAACAGATAAAACTAATCAATGGTGCCAAAAATAAGGACAGTGGTTATCCTTGGGAGGTGGGAGTAGGAAGGCAGTGACTAAAAGCAACCATTGGGTAGGGTGTTATGAAAATTACTATTAATTGATTTAGGTGGTTAACACATTGATCTTAATGAAGCATGATTTCACAGGGGTCCTTAAACTACGGCCCGCAGGCCACGTGCGGTGGTGTGCAATGTATTTGTTCCCGTTTTGTTTTTTAATTCAAAATAAGATATGTGCAGTGTGCATAGGAATTTGTTCACAGTTTTTTTTTTTTAAACTATAGTCCGGCCCTTCACCGGTCTCAGGGACAGTGAATTGGCCCCCTGTTTAAAAAGTTTGAGGACGCCTGATCTAGAAGGACAAATTAAGGGTGAAAAAAGAAGGTGACTAGGCTAAAAGAAGGCAAACAAAAGAGTTTTAGAAAGTGTACCTATAGACAAATGGTTCTCAAGGAGTGGTTTGAGGATTAGGTGTGGGGAATTCCCTGAAACATTTTCAGGAGTTCCACAAGATCAAACTATTTCTATAATGTACATTATTTGCCTGGTAAATTCTCTCATGAGTAGATAGAATTTTCCAGAAGATGTGATATCGTTAACAAATTGAATGTAGACACAGATATGAAAATATTTCTGTATTCTATTAAGCCAGACATTAAAAAGATTTGTAAAAACATGTTAAAACACTGCCTCTTCATAATTTTTTGCTTTGCAGAGTATAGTTATTTTTCATCAAAGCATATATTGGGTTTATTGTCATTGTTAAATAAATTAATAAACATTTAAAAAATTTCTAAGTTCAATTTCTAATACGGCAATTATTGTTATTTTTATGATGACTTTTTAAAATTTTAGAATATTACAGGGGTACAAACGTTTTGTTTACATAAATTGCTTTTGTATTGTTTGACTCAAACTTATAAATGTGCCCATCACCCAGACAATATATGCACTACTTAGCCATCAGGTATGAATTTACCCATCTCCTCCTCCCTGCTCCCACCTATCTGAATTTGATGAGTGTGATTTCCACATGTGCATTGAAACATAAAATCCACAAAGACAAAAGTTCTTTGGGGTCCTTAAAAAAACTATAAAAGTATCTTGAAAACAAAAAGTTTAAGAAGCAATACTATATACCATATAATGTCTTCTGAGTCAAGCTAAAATTGCTATGTACTTTAGCAATGCAAAGTAAGTCTATTAAACCAATTTAGTCTTATTATCCAGGGACTGAGGCGACTGTTCGTGCTTTCATATTCCCTCAACAGATACTTTAACAGATACTCTCTCTCTACAGATAGAGATATACAATGATTAAAATTTGTGAGTTTTGATCCAGGGAATACTAAGAAATTGCCATGTGGATGTTTCATATATAAAACTACTATTAAAGACATTTATACTCACCTTTTAAAAGAATTTCCTATATGAAAGGCTCATGTATTAAAATTACCTTAGATTTTTTTTTTTTAAAGAATATAGTTAAGTGCAAATCCTTGGGAATCAGCATTTAAGAGACAGACAGATTACAAGGAACCTCAATATAAGACTGAAGGGCTTGAATAGGAAGACAGAAAATTGAACAGTAATAGATGGAAGCCAGGGAAAAAGAATGTTTTTTAAGAAGACAGAAGCTCTTGGATGCATCAAATGCTGCAGAAAGGTTTTATAAGATAGAGACAAGTAATTTTCCATTTACTCAGCAAAGAGGAGGTTATTAGTGACCTTGAAGATTAGTTTTAACGGAGAGTTGGGTCAGAAGACTAAATAATAAGTATCAGGTAGAAAAGCAGAAAGTGATAGTAAAGCACAGAACTTTTAAGAATTTAGTTAAGTGGGGATAAGCAGAGTACGAACTAACAGTAACATACAGAAAGGAGAAAATGGATTTTTACAGATATAGAAAAGAATGTATAATAAATGAACAACAATGCTGAGGTAGGAGGAAGTCAGATCTAAAATATGAGGGAATATATTAACCTTATAAAGTAGGACGAGGCCTCTTCCACAGAATAAAAGAGAAAGAAAAAGTCTGGGCATGAATAAAAGACTAGTATGTGGGTGTGGTAGGAAAAATTTGAAGGAGATCTTGAATGAAGAGTTCCTTCAGTTCAGTGTAAGAGACGTAAAGAGCAGTGCAGGAGATTTATGGAGAAAGTTTGACATAGCTACTATAAAATCCAGGAAAGAACTGACAAACTTTTCTGAATCTTTTAAATTTTCAACAATTAGCTAATATTATTATGAGAATAGAAAAATTTTGATTTTTATAGAAGTATCCAACACATTTTAAAATGTTTTCTACCTAAAATAATTAAAATGAAATGGATGTTGGATATATTATGAGTTAATCCCTTATTACTTAGGAAAACTTAGCTATGCAAACTTGAATAGTTAGGGTTTATAATATCTTATTTCAATATATTAGCTACTATAACAGGACATCATTGCGGCCTTTATTGCTACTTTGGAGAAGTACTAGATTAGATGATGACATCCCAATAAACTAACCACTAAAAAGTTTCCTATTCATTCTTGAAAGCAACTTTTTAACAGAGAGCACAGTCCAAAGACAGAATAAATTTCCTTAATAAGGACTGACGTTCCAATTACTGAAGAGACATTTAGGTTATGTTTCAAGTCTCGGTCCATAGTCTTCAGAAATCATTGTGAAATAGCGCAGTAGATACTTTAAGCTTGCAGGTTCTTAGTTGTTCGAAAGGACTCAACATGGCCACTGCAGCTCAAAAGCAGGCACAGACAATGTGCAACTAAATGTTCATAGTACATTCTGATAAAATACTATGTGCAAAACCAATGACTGGCCTATAAACTAGTTTTCTAATCTCTGCTCTACGTTTTCAGCTTATCATTGAGAAATTGGTTTAAATTCTTAACCTCTTTCGTTTTGTTGTCTATGAGTAACAAAGTTATTGAAAAGTCAATAATTCCTTGGAAATAATTTTCCTAGGCCCTTAAGATTTTAAAATCTCACTTTTAATACTTTACATAATCACATTTAGATTTTTTTAAAACTTAGTTTGAAGAATTAAAAAATTTACAAATGTAATAAAATTCAAAACAACAGCAATGCTGCACAATAAAGTTCTAGAAAGAAAAAGGAGGAAAGTTGAAATACACAGTACAAACGACACTGTACTTTCTCTCCCTTTTTACAACTATACTATATGCCAGTTTCTGCCTTACAACTCAGTAAGATAGAAACAAGTCAATAAAATGACTCTGAAACAATAGGGAGAGCACAATTGAAAGGTATTTTAAAGCCCACAACAAAACTGTACAGAGTGAATAATCAAGAAGTGACTATATAAACAGATTTTGAAACTCACCATCTCTATTAGTTTCCCATTCTACATTTTCTTCTTCACTTTCTGGAGTTCTCTCCTTAGTGATTTTTATGTCTTCCTTTTCCCTATGTCTCCCTCTTGAAGATTCTTTCTAAAAATATACACATATATTTAGATTACTATATTTTTAAAAATACTATCGAAAGTAGTTATTGTAACACAGAACATTTTAATTTCCTTCATCTTTGTTTCATCAGAGATTCAGTTTTGTAAATACATACTCACTTAGCCACTAAGTAGAGGAAGTGACAAGTTATGGTTCAGCACCACAATGAAAAGAGTATCTATTTTACTAAAGGACAGAAACTTGGTAAATGCAAGCAGCAGCTAAGATTTTAAAATACATAATGTAAATCTAACACTTGAATAAACATTTACTATTGTGTTACATACTAAGTTTCTATATGAAAAATCACTGGGGAAAAAACAGTTAAAATGAATAAAAGACAAAGGAAGTATCTGAAAGTGTCCATATTTTAAAATACCTAAAAAAAGGCTAAGCCATTCACTGTAGACTTCTAAAAATAATCTCAGACTTGTCATATACTAAAATAGCAGCCATTTTCTACACACTAAAGATAAATCCAAACTTACTTAATAATTTTATAAAGACTTTTAAAAAAAAAGATTTTACTTATGTTGATAAAGCTAAATAGTACCTAAAATAGTCCGTTAATTAGTCTTTAATATAGTAGCTAAACAACAGATTTTACATTTTATTCCAGGTATAAAGTAGCCTTTATACACAGCAAGACAATTTCCAAACCACATTTTAGTAGGTAGTGAGAAAATAAAGTAACCAGTATTATGTAATTTCACCTGAGTGGAATTCTTTATTAACACTCTAAATACTGACTATGAAAGACAATGACACACAAGGATATTCTAAGTGTCCAAAGCTCTTTCTGAGCATTACTAGTCATATAATTTAAGTACTTAAAACACAAACTAATTGCTCTTTGAAGTCTTCTTTTTAAACAATTCTAGAATATAACTGCCCCTAAATTTTACACATTTAGGTAAGAAGTCATGTCAAATTACTCCCCAAATGACATATGGTTTTGACAGAGACTTACAAAAATCATTAGAAGATTTATGAAAGGAAAACCCACCATGGAAAAATGGTGGAGCCGAGAATATAGAAATGGGCCTCTATGTGTACAGAGGACAAAAGGAAAAAAAGAAACAATCTATTTGCATTCTTAAAATATATTCTGTGCAACATCACTGAAGAACTATCCTATATCCCACACAACTTTTGAATGGATTAAACTCTCTCTCTCTCTCTCTCTCTCTATATATATATATACACATTCCTACAAAACTATGCCAAAACTATTTTATAGGAAGTTATCTATAAATTATTGAATAATGTACTATCTACTTAAAAGTATCGTGTACTATTCAACTACAAATTTACTTAAAAGGAATTTCAGAGCAGTGGTGTTGGTACGGGAAAACAAAAAATAATCTGTAAATTTGTAACACATATTTTTACCAGATTTAGAACCCGAAATATAATAAACAATAAATTTCATTATTGATTTATGTAAATAATTCCTGGTAATCACCCTAGGTAATGAAATGATACCATTTTTGAGTTCTCCATGTTTTTCATACGTTGACTGATGCTGCCCCCAGAGAACATACATAACTTCTATCAGTAAGCACTAGAGACTGAACGCAGGCTTCAGTACATGGTGAAATTTCAAATTAGGAGATTTTTCTTTTTCCTAATACTTGTCACTTCGCAAGCTCTAATCATAACATAGGAAATTGTCTTGATAACACTTATTAAGAAGGGCTGGGTCATTTAAAAAATATACTATTTCCTCATTTTCTCCACTAGAACAATGTGTAACTTGTTTAGGCATGCTATTCCTTTCATCAAATAAAATTACTTCTTTCCTTCTCTTCTCATAGTCAAATAAACAGGGTCTGAAATTACTTGTCCTGTGTAGGATAGCATGGTCTGCTATTTCACCGTCTTGTATTTCTTGAACAGAAATGGCTTGTCATCTTATTCCTCTTAAAAGTAAACACATTATATATTATGTATTTTTTTAATGTATTCTAAATTAGTCAGCCTAGGGACATCTCTGTGTTGAAATACTTGTTAAAACACAGTATTTCAGCCAAAACCCTTGGTACTACATATTTTAAGAATTTAGAAATTTTTTTGCATTTCAAAGTATTTTAAGTAATACTGCTTAGGAAAGTAGCGAGCCTATGATTAAATATACTAATATTTTTGCAACAAAACAGAAATTCACCAATTAGGTAAAGAATATCACTAAATTTATTTCAATTAGGATTCAAGTTTACTCCCAAATAAGTCTATGCCTAATTTACGAAAAATGGGAAGTTTCTTGGATTTCAGAAATCCAATATATGATTGCAGATATTTACTTTAAATTACTTTCATTTTTACTCTATATTATATTCACATTTGTTTCTTGAACATTGTATGTGTGGGAATATTATGTTCGTTATGAGTTTTAGGGAGTAAGGAAGCACTACAAAGAATATGAAATAAAAAGTTTTGATCTTAATAGAGTTTAGAACCCATGTTATAATAGCTGGATTAGTAACCTGAATAAAAAAAACTTAGGAGCCTTTATAAGTAATGTAATCCAACGTCCTACTCCATGTAAAAAAATCTTCAATATTTGTATAGTTATGGAAGTCCACTATTAGAAAACTGCTGGGGGAAATAATTTGGTTCCCAAGTATCCACTGACATCTCTATACTATCATACCCATTCATTCTTATTTCCAGTTCTAATTATTTGAAGATTCCTATACCAGTCATCTCTTTCTTATGTCTCTTCAGAATTTCTACTGATTTGGGACTAGTTCTGACCTCTAGAATCATGCAAAACAAATCTACTAGTAAACGTTTTACATCCTAGCCCTTTAAATTTTGAATACTGCTACCAAATCTCTTTAATACCTTCCTATACCAGAACAAAGGCCAAAGGATACACTGTGTGTTTATCATTCATTCACATCTCATGATTTTCACACTACTCATCATTTTGTCAATCTTCTCTGGGCATACGAATCTGCCAGTGTGCTTTACTAAAACATGATACTCTGACTTAAACTAGTCTTGCCACAGCAGCATAAAACATAATAAAGCTTCCACCTCTCCTGGTGTAGAATACTATTATACTTGTATTAACAAAGGCTAACTTGTTGGGAGCATAAAGGAGTTTTTGGCAGGTCTTCAACTAAAGAGCAACAAAAAATTATAATCTCATGACCTATACAAACTTTAACTACAATCTCACATGAAATGCAGTCTATAAACAGTGTAAACTTCAAGACTAGGTGTTTTAGTAACAAAGGGAAATCATCAAATTTTCCCTTTTTTTTTTCATTCCCACTGCTCTGCTATTCCTAATGTTGACTTCACATAGGGTTTATTTCTTTGACCATAGTAAGAAGCAATTTGGTCTCCCCAAAATATCCCTCCTCCAAGCACAAAATAAGCATTCTTTCCTCCAATGCATAGGCCCAACTTTAGACATCTGGCCACCTCAGTATGAGTCAATAACTGCCATTAAGATCAAGACCATGGACTACATGCCTTAGGCCTGATTCTAAAACCAACTGAATTAGTAAGAGAATGGAGGTTATTATAATTGAATTAGACTAGGCAGGACCTAGCTGACTCAATTCCTCAAACCACAAAGCTAGTACAAAATTAAAAGTGATGGAATAGGTTTGGGGTAATCCTAAACAATTGACATTGCAACTGGTATTACACTTCACTTCTTCATGATACAATGCCACATTCCTGATAACTTCATAAGCTATATAACAAGACAGATTTTCCAACCAAATACACATTTACTCCTTTATCAGTCACATTTCAGATCCTTTTCCTGAGGTCATTTTCAATCTTTCTGATGTAAATCCTTCCAGAAATTCTCTATTTAGTAAAGGTCTGCTGGTAGGCAACACTCTCAATTTTATCTGAAAAGATCTTTATTTTATCCTTATTCTTGAAAAACAGTTTTGGCACATAACTTTGGGTTGAAAGATTTATCTCACACTTTGGAAATATTACTTCACTGTCTTTTGGCTTTCATAGCTTGCTACTGACGTTATCCCATTGCTCCTTTGTAGGAGGGATTTGTCTTTTTTTCCTCTACGTTTTTAATATTTTCTCTATGTCTCTCGTGTTTTGCAGTTTTATTATAATACGCTACTTGACATGTATTTTGCTTACTATGGTATATTTGTAGATTTATGTCTCATCAATTGTGGAAAATACCCACTATTTCTTCAAATGTTGCCTCCCCAACATTCTATTTTTTTCTTCTAGGGTTCCAATTAGATTATTATAGATTTTCTAAGTTTTGTCTCCGAATTTTTAAGCCTTTTCAATATTTACCGTAACTTCTTTTTATTGTGCTGAATTCTGGACACAATTATTATCAAGTTACCCTAGTCCATACTAGTGCAGTTATTAATAATATTTTGTGCCTAAAATCTTCCTAACACAAGTTTCTGCTTCCTATATTATCTCACCTCTTACAATGAATTTGCTTAGATCTTTCCAAAATTACTTAAGAAAATTTCAATAGATGTTAATAAATCAAAATTGTTTCAGAATATTAAGTCAAAGAATGACTCAATTATTTGTACACCAATAAAGTTATCTTTTACTAACATTCATTTTAAAACATCAATACAAATTTCTCCATTACTACTCTACAGCTATTATCATTCATAATAATTCCTATTTATTAAAGAATACAATATCACAAGATTTTAAACATCTAATGTGTTACACAAAACACTTTTTCTTCTGCTTCTCTTTTTGTATTTTAAAAACAACTGATTCCAAATCCTGTTGCTCTTAAAAATATAGTTTCACAGAACACTAATATTATCAACAAATTCCTAAATTTTCTTTGGAATTTAGTTCTGGAATTAAAGTTAATGTTTCACCCCAATTTTTCTTTTCTATTCATTTACTGCCACATATGACATCAAAACTATTAACAACTGAAAAAACTGTGAATTTTAAAAATATCAGGGTTTTCACCTTAGTATTTTCAGACTTTAAAAGGAGACACATCTGATTAAAGCTAAAAACTTTAATAACCTAGTAAGATGCCTTATCGTTGTTTTTATGGCCTGGACATTTGCCCACCAGCCTGCTCAGTCTAGCTGTCAGAACAGACATAATCTAAAATTTTCAAATTTTGAAGTTATTCACAGAACTGCAGTTTCAGATCATTTTAATATTATAGGTCTTTTCAATACACAGACAGTGGAAAAACTTAATCCTACATCTATGGAATTGTAGTTTATTTTGTTTACACTATTATAAAGAAAAATGAGCAAATAGAATTATCCAAGATTTTCTTTTATGAAGTGGTTACAAATATATTTAACTTATCTCAGAATAAGCAACAAATAAATTAAGACTACAAACTTCAATAACAACCCAACAGACAATCAAAATAAAGCCATCACTAAACACTGCATTAAAGAGAATTACAGTGAAAAGAGAATAGTTACATCATCTCTGCATACAACATCTCTGTAGTTATAGATCTAATAATACAGCAATGAAGAGCAAAACTTCTATAGGAGATGGAAAGAGAACTGGATAGAAATATACTTAGATACTTTAACACTATGTTCTCAAATGAAAATAGATCAAGCAGACAAAGATTTTAAAAATATAAAAGATCCAAATAACCTAATCTTTTGTATATATTTATGAAACTTAAAAACCAAAGATTAGGAAGTATACTTTTTTGAAAGCATACATGAAAAATTCTAAAAAACTGACCATATCTTGGCTCGGCGCCTGTAGCTCAACGGGCTAAGGTGCCAGCCACGTACACCTGAGCGGCGGGTTCGAATCCAGCCCGGGCCCGCCAAACAACAATGACGGCTGCATCCAAAAAATGGCTGAGCGTTGTGGCGGGCGCCTGTAGTCCCAGCTACTTGGGAGGCAGAGGCAGGAGACTCGCTTGAGCCCAGGAATGGGAGGTTGCTGTGAGCTGTGATGCAACAGCACTCTATCCAAGGTGACAGCTTGAGACTTTAAAAAAAAAACTGACCATATCTTAGACCACAAAAAACCTGATCAAATCACAAAGTAGAAATACAAAAGACAATAACAATAAAAATTATTTTTTAAAAACTGAAAGAACATACACAAAAAACAAAACATAGTTCAACATAAAAATGGTAAAACGTGGCATTAAACAAGTCTTACATAATGGCTGTAGTCCAAACCCAAAGAGAATTTCTAAAAATATAATAATAATAATAATTAAATTTGACATGAGATCCATATGACCCAGCTATAGCAGTTATTAGAGGAAAATTTACAGCACTAAAATACTAATATAAATAAAAATGAAAGGAAAGGTTCAATGAATTCAATAGTGAAAAGAAATACAGTAAACCAAAGGAATTAACTTTTTTAAAAAGTTAAAAAACACAAAGAAGGAGCTAACACATAAATACAAGACAATTCTCTGAAAATACGTCAATGGCTAACCTAATCAAGAAAAAAAAAGGGAGGAGAAGCATTAATACAAAATCAGTAATGACAAAGTGAAAATACCCATTAGAGCAAACAAGGCTCTAAGTAAACAAATTTGAAAACCTAGTAATAAAATAGATACAATTTCCAGAAAAATATAATTTGCCCAAACTTACTTAAACAGAGTCAAAAGTCTCCATCAATTTCCACAAGAAAAAATAAAACAGATAAAGAATTCCATAAAATGGCTCCAGGCCAAGTAGGTTTCACAGAGGAAATCTTACCAATCATTCAAAGAGCAGGAAATCCAATATCACTTAAAATATTCCTGAGTGAAGAATTATTATTACTGTCCTATTGTAAGATTATCTGCACTACAGGTAAGGCAGTACAGTGTTATTTCAAAGTAGATTTAAATAAATTGTAAATGTACTCTAGGGTTATCACTTTAAAAAAGTAAAAAAATAAGTATAATCATTATGTTAAAAAGAGAAAAAGGGATCATATTCAATGCTCAATTAACTCCACAAAAGAGTCAAAAAGAAAAATAGAGACAAAGAACAAAGACAATTAATAGAAAATGGTAAGAAATATAGTAGATATTAATTCAACTGTTAACAATCATTGTAAACATCAAAGGTCTAAATATACCAGTTGACTGTCACAGTGGATTAAAAAAATCAAGATCCAACTGTATGTAGTCTACAAGAAACCCCAAAACAGACATATATAGATTAAAGGAAAGGAAGAGAGAAAGATATACCATGCCAACAATCAAGAGAGTGGGAGTTGCTACATTGACTTAAGACAGAGAAAAGTCCCTAAATAAGGAAAGTTATCATTGTGTAACTATTCAAGGGTCAATTCTCCAAAAACACATACTGCTGCTAAATGTATATGAGCTTAACAATACAGTACCAAAACATACGAGGCAAAAAGTGATAGAATTGCAAGGAGAAAACAGATTAATCCACTATAGGAGTTGGGGACTTCAACACAACTCTGTAAGAAATGGTCAGATTCAGCAGGCAGAAAAAACAGTAAAGACATAATTGAGCTCAACAGCATTATCAGTCAATTGATATAATTGAGACCTACAGATAACACAGCAAAATTCACATTCTTCTCAAGTTCACACAAATCAGTTTCCAAAATGGATCACATTCTAGGCCATGAAACAGACTCAACAAAAATTTAAAAAAGAACAGAAATCATACAATGTCTACTTTCAGACCACAATTAAACTAGAAATCAGTAAGACAGCAAAAAAAAAAATTATCAAAAAAGCTTAGAGATAAAACAATGCAATTCTAATAAATACAGGGGTCAAGAAAGAAATCTCGTAAGAAACATAAAAATATTTTGACTAAATGAAAATACAACTTAAAAAATTTGCTGGATGACGAAAAAGCGTGCTTAAAAGGAGATTTTTAGCATTAAATGCACAGACAGTAGAACCTCTGTAAATTTACCACCCAAGGGACTGTAAAAACAGATCAACATATGGAAGTGGTCAACATAAAGAATTAGGTCTACTATACTGATAAGTATACATGTGGTGCGTGTCCGGTCTATGAAAATTAGGCTAACTTAAAGAGATGGTCAATGTAGGAGAATGTCGACTATGGAAGTTCTACTGTATTAGAAAAAAAGATAAAAAATCTTTTTTTTAAAAGGAAAAAATATTTAAAAAACAATCATTTAAGCTCCCACCTTAGAAAACAGCAAATTAAATCCAAAGTAAGCAGAAAAAAATTAGAATAAAAAAATGAAATTGAAAACAGGAAATCAATAGAGAAAAATCAGTAAAACCAAAAGATTAAAATTCATAAGCCTTTAACCAGACTAAGAAAAACAGATAATTGCTAAGATCAGAAACAAAAAATTATTAAATTACTAATATCAGAAACAACATTAGAAACAATAAAGAAACATTATGAACAACTCTATGGCTACAAATTTCACAACTTGGATGAAATGGACCAATTCTTCAAAGCATACTACTTGCCAAAACTCACACAAGGAGAAACACACAATCTGAATAGGCCTGTACCTACTGAAGAAAGTGACTCAATAATTAATAACCTTTCAGAACAGAAAGCACCATATCCAGAAGAGTTCATGGGTAAAGTCTACCAAATATTTAAAGAAGATATTAATATGATTGCTCTATAATTTCTTCCAGAAATAGAAGAAATGGAATACTTTCTACCTCATTCTACCAGTAGAGGCCAGTATTGTCCTGATACCAAAATCAGACAAAGACATTACAAGAAAAGTGAAGACCAGTACCACTCCTAAGAACAAAAATCCTCATCAAAAATATTAACAAGTTAAAAGACAACTATGTGAGATGATGGATATGTAAATTTGCTTGATTGTAGCAATCATTTCATTATGAATGTTTATACCAAAATATGTTACACACATTAAAAATATATAATAAAAACGTTAAACAAAAAACTGTCAGCAAATTGAATCCAAAAAGGTATAAAAGGAATATCCCACAACCAAGTAGAATTTTCCCAAATACACAAAGCTGGTTCAACATTCAAAAATCAACTAACGTATCCCATCAATAGAATAACAAAGAAAATTTCCACAACCGTATCAATACCTGTAGAAAAAGCATTTGATAAAATCCAATGCCCAATTATTACAAAACTCTTGGTAAACTAGAAATAGAGGTAAACTTCCTTATATAGCAAAAGATGTAAACAGATAAGCAAATGAATAAAGGACATACTTAAGATGTATAAATGGCCAATAAACATATAGAAGATGGGCAATACTGCTAATCAAGAAATGCAAATTAAAACCACTATATACTCACCAGAATAGCTAACATGACAAAGACCAGTAATACCAAGTGTTGGCAAAAATACAAAAGAAACACTCACTGTAGATGGAAACATAAAGTGGAACAATCATTTTAGAAAACTGCTTTTGCATTCTCTTATAAAGCTAAAAAATATACATATCATATGATCCAGCAATTCCATCACTAGGTATTAGAGAAAGAAAACACTGTGTCCACAAGAAGACTTGTACAAAAAAGTCCATAGTAGTTTCATGCATAATAGCTGAAAACTAGAAACAACCCAAATATCCACTGATGAATGCAGTGGTTCTCAACCTTCCTAATGCCACGACTCTTTAATACAGTGGTGACCCACAGGTTGAGAACCGCTGTATGAATGGCTAAACAAATTCTGATATAACCATAAAACTCTAACCCACAGTAAAAGAAACAAACCATTGACACACAAAACATGGCTAAATCTCAAAAGTGTTATGCAGAATGAATCAAGACACAGTAATACACACTACATGATTCCATTATAGCGGCAGATCATAGGTTGTTGGAGTAAATTTGGGAAGAGACTGACAACAAAAAGCCATGAGGGTACGTTCTGGGTTGACAGAAGTGTTCTGTATCTTGATCGTGATGGTGACTATACAAGTGTACATACCTGTCAAGATTCAAACTGTGTACTTAAAATGGGTGCATTTTAATGTTTGAAAATTCTCTCTCAAGAAAGAAAATTTTTTTTTTTTTTTTTTTTGAGACAGAGCCTCAAGCTGTCACCCTGGATAGAGTGCTGTGGCATCACAGCTCACAGCAACCTCCAATTCCTGGGCTCAAGCGAGTCTCCTACCTCCGCCTCCCAAGTAGCTGGGACTACA
>CAUYRH010029201.1:0-32883 GCA_963574655.1 Perodicticus potto | reverse complement strand
AATTTCTAAGTTCTGTGAAATCCTGTAGTTCTGTGGGGGCTGGACTAGCATCTCCCACTTGATTCAAACTGGCCAATGAGAAGGGTACCTGTGGGGTGGAACTTTTTGACTGTCGATAAAAAGGGAAAGACCAAGCCAGTCGGGGAGCACGGCCATTTGAAATTTGTCTATGCCGTAAGCTCCCAGCTGGTGAATAAAGCCCTTCCTCTTATAAACGTGGTGTTTGGGTGCTCTTTCTCTCCATTGGGCCTTGTCTTCCTGCAACAACACTACTACCTTCTAATTATATAGAAGTTAAATTAATCTCTATGAACCTCAGCAAATAACCTAATCAAAAAATGGTCAAAGAACCTGAATGGACATTTCTCAAGACATTTCACAAATGGCCACATTTTTCAAATATGAGAAAATTCTCAATATCACCAGTCCTCAAGGATATGCAGATCAAAACCAGAGTAAGGTATCACCTCATACCCGGGAGAATGACTATTATCAAAAAGGTGAGAGATATGTGTTGCAAGAGTGTGAAAAAAGGGGAACCTCTGTACACTGTTGGCGGGAGTATAGATTAGTACGGCTATTATGAAAACCAGTATGAAGGTTCCTCAAATGAGAACGAGATCTACCATATGATATAGCAATCCCACTGCTATATGTTCAAAGGAAATGAAATCAGTATGTAGAAGAGATATCTGCACTCCCATGCTCACTGTAGCATCACAACAGTCATGATATGGAACCAACCTAAGTGTCCATCAACAGTTAAATGTGAAATAGATACACAGTAAGACATGATTCAGCCTTAAAAATGAGATCTATAATTTGTGACAATATTGATGAAGCTGGAGGACATTATGTTAAGTGAAATATGCCAGGCAGAGAATAACAAATATTGCATTATCTCACTTCTATGTAGAATCTAAAAAGCTGAAGTCCTAGAAGCAGAGAGTAGAATGGTGATTACCAGGGCCTGGGAGTAGGGCAGATGGGGAGATGTTAATCAAAGGACACAAAGTTTCAGTTAGACAAGAGGAAATAAGATATCTTTTATAGAAGGACACTATAGGTAATGACAATGTCCTATGTACTTAAAATTGGTGAAAGTAGATGTTAAGTGTTCTTACCACAAATAAATTGTACACAAGGTAATACACATTTTAATTAGCTTAATCTAGCCCATGTCCACATGTATATACATTCAAAGCTTCATGTTGTACATCATAAACACATATAATTTTCACATGTCAATTTAAATAAATGAATAGGAATGAAGTACTGAGATCTGCTACGATGTGAATGAACCTTGAAAACATTTGCTAAGTAAAAGAAGCCAGGCAGAAAAGGCCACATGGTAAGTGATTCCATTTACATGTACTTTACAGAGAGAAGAAGGGTGGGGCAAGGCTGCTAATGAATCTGAGGTTTCTTTTGAGGTGATAAAAATGCTCTGAAATGAGACAATGATGATGCTGTCCAGTGCTCTGCATATTCTAAAAGCCTGAATTGCACATTTTAAAATGTGAGTTGTGAGATATGTGAATTATGCCTCAATAAATCTGTTATTTTAAAAAAGAGGGCCTACAAAAAAAAGAAAAAGAAAGTACATAACAGGAATTCAATAAAGAGTAAGAGCAAATAACTTCCGCGGTGTACCCCTTGGCAGTGCGTATTCTGGGTTATGTTCTCCTTTTTCTACATTCAGCATGGCAATGGGTATACACAGCAATGATCTTCCAAGGTTTTGGAAAATCCTTAATCATTTTATATTACTTTTGATTAAGGTTTAAACTAAAGCTGTTTCAGCTTAATCTTGAGGTAAACAGATTTTCCCTAACTCAAGCAACTCATTCTCTTATTATGTTAAGGTTTTATTATATTTTGCTTGAAAAATGTTAACACTGTCAAATCCATTGTAACAAATACTTTTTGATCTGTCCTAATCATTCTTGTTACCTCATTGGCCTCCTTGACATGTTTAGATGATGTGTGCTGGGATCCTTTTCCTAAATGCCATCAGGATACTCCTAATGATCTGGTAAGCTTGGAAAGTATATGTGTCTACATAGGAATAGAGAACCCAGAAACGAACTCTCCTGTGGATGGTCAAATGACCTTCAATAAGGGGATCAACATCACTTACTGGGGAAAGCACAGGTTCCTCAACAAATGGTGTGGGGAAAACTGGATAGGGCCGTGCAAAAGAATGATGTTCTTTCCCCATACATAGAAATCAACTCAAAATGGATTAAGTCATAAATGTAAGATCTAAAACTAGAAAATTCCCAGAAGAAAACAGGGGAAAACTTCATGGCATTGGATTTGGCAATGATTTGTTGGACATTATATCAAAATCACAGGCAACAAAAGCAAAAATAAATAAATGAGACATTAAATATTAAAACTTTTGTACAAAGGCAGACACAATCAACAGAGTAAAAAGAACCGACCAGAATAAGAGAAAATATTTGGAAATCATATATCTGATAAGGTGCTAATGTCCAGAATACACAGAGATATGCTATAACTCAGCAAAGTCAAATAACCCAATTTAAACAAAAATGGGCAAAGGACTCAAATAGACATCCTTCCAAGGATAATGTACAAATGGCCAACAAGCATACAAAAAGATGCTCAACATCATTTGTCATCATGCAAATGAAACAAACTGTTAGCAATAAGTGAACCTGGGTGTTAGGGGCTGAACTGTACATGCCTACCATTCATATGTTGAAGTCCTAATTCCCAGAACCTTGGAATTTGATTATATTTGAAGAAAGGATCTTTAAGGAGGCAAGTAAGTTAAAATGAGGTCATTAGAATGCACCCTAAACCAACATGACTGATGTCCCTGGTAGAGGAAATTTGACAGGCATATACAGAGCAAAGACCATGTGAAGACACATGGAGAAAACAGCCTTGTTTAAGTCAAGAATTGAAGCCTCAGAGAAAACTAGTTCTTCTGACTCCTTGATCTGAGACTCGTACCTTCTAGAACCATGAGAAAATAAATTTCTGTTGTTGAAGCTGCTCCGCTCCGTCTGTGACACCTTGCTGCAGTAGCCCTAGCAAACTTATACACTAAGTAAAGGTATATGGGTGTTCTCTATACTATTAATATTGCAACTTATCTAAAACTTTGAAATTTCCAAAAAACAACAAAAAATGAATTCCTACTGAACACCTTTTGCACACCAAGCACTACACAAGGTACTAGTAACAAGAGAAGACAGATGAGAATTCCTGAGCTCCTACCTCCAATGAGACCAACCTGCAGTATTTAGCTGTCTAATGTCCCCATCTCCTCAATGTGAGCAACCTAAGGATAGTCAGTGTTGAATTTTAAAGAAAGCAACAGAACCTAGAGTTCCTACAGCAGTCTGGCTCCCTGGTGCCCATCTCCAGCTCAGAAAAACAGTTCATCTCTAAAGACAAGTAAACAAGAATCAGAAAAATCATCCACTGCAAAAAGGTTACTATTCTCAGAGCAACAAAATGTTTTTTCTGTGAATCACCTGCCCAGACGTGGACATTGCTTTGTTACAGAGAATGAGTTCTTATAATGACATGTTACAATGAGATTTAAATCATACTCTCTTTTAAATGAACATTCTTCAGAGTTTATTATGAGTTTATTTTATTTTATATCTGTATTCACAGAACTTGTTCAAAAACTACGTCCTAGTTCTAAGGCGTTTCTGGAGGAGAACTCACCTTTAAATTCGTTCAGCATCCCCAGCTCATTGCCTATAGGTTGAGAAGAGACAAAGGAAGAGGCAGTAGGTTCTCCCCAGCCTCTCCTTTCTCTGTCTTGTGCCCTTGCTTCTGCCTTTGACCACTGAATGACCCTCACCAGATGCTGGTGTCACATTTTTGGACTTCCCAGTCTTTAGAATGGTGAGCCAAATAAACTTCTGTTCTTTATAAATTACCCAATCTATTTTGTTCCAGCAGCACAGAACAGACTAAGGCACCACCTAAAGTACATTTCCACATTAGTCTCCATCTCTGCACCACTGTTTCCTTCATAGCACTCTATCATGAATGGGTTTACAGTCCAATTGGCCCTCACCACTCTCACAAAACAAGGGTCTCTGAGAGCAAAACATTTATATTAGCACAAACCAGGGGCAGTGTCAAGTAATTATTTCATTTATGTGAGTTAATTAATAGAAGACATTTGAAAATATGGTCTAAATTCTTATTGTAAGCAGGAAGTAGCATATAAACATTAGTAATTCAGAATGTTAAGGCAGATGAGATGCAGTCAAGCTTTGGATGGATAGCATGAAGGAACATTTCAGGGACAAGAGAAAAGTTGTCAAGAAAGGTCTAGTGGACAAGATGAACAGGAAATTTATTTCTGATATCAGGCTTCTGACCTGACAATACCTTTATAAAGAATACAATCACCTTACCAGATGGACACATATTAGGAAGTCTGAAAATATCTGAAGTATTATGAGGCTATGGAGAACAAGAGTTCCCATTACATATAGTCACTATGGAAACCAGTTAGGCACTATCTATAAAGATAAATATGCACAGTATGTGTGATGCAACAATTTGACAGTCTTAAAACCTAGAGGAAGTCTCATATGTGCGTACCTATTAAAACATACACGAAGGGAGACACAGGTAAGAAGGCTGATGGCACTGGTTCCCATTCATGAGGGAATGGATAAACAGTACACATCCACTTAAGTAAAAATGAATGAACTATAGGCAAAAACTTCAACATGGATGAATCTCAAACAATGTTTAGCACAAAAAGCAAAGAAAACCATGTATGTTGTGGATTCATTTTTGCTTAAGGATATGTACACAGATGTCAAAACTCAACAACAGTGAAGAATAACCACGAATTTTAGGTTACTCATTACATCCAGCAGGCAGGGAAATGCAATTGGAACGTGACATAACATGGGGTTCCAAAGGAAGTGGTAATGTTCTATTTTTGAGTTAGATAGGGAGTATAGATTTTATTTTTTATACCTAACATATACATTATAATTGCTGTTCTATGTGTGAAAAATTAACTCTTTAAATATTAACAAACACTGATGAAACTATAGAAGAGGAAAGGTAAATAGTTTGTTTATACAATAAGAACACTGTGCCATGGGGGTAGAGACTCCTTCACACTGCCTCTGAAGCCACAGCTCCATGCATGTGCCCATTCAAAAGCAAGAATATCAGTCCCAATAGCCTGCAATTTTCTCAGCCTCATTCTGGATTCTATTCTTATTAATTTACCTTTTTTTCTTTCTTCTTTCACTCTTAAATTTTAAGTTGTTATTATTTTATGCATCATTGTAAACATCCTAAATCAAGATGTGATATCAAATAAATGACATATGCATTAGAAATAATATGGTAATAAAATAATATGGCAATACAAAACAGATTGAAGAGATCATCTTATAACCATATACACAAAACACTAAAGGGTCTGGTACCAGATGGCAATGAGAATGAAGTTGGTGGTTATCCCAACATAACACCAATTAAATCTGAAGCGTCAACAAAGTCCTTACTTTACAGAAAAGATAAGTCTAAGGAAGTCAATGGGAATCTAGTGAGGAACGTCACGTTTGGCTGACAAATATAATAGAAATAATTGGCATGTAAACACGTGAAGAATTACAATCACAGTAAAATTCAAAGAAAACACACTAATGAAGCAAACAGGAATAGCTTTATGTAGCTACTGTGGTTACTTCGAATTCTTACCCTTAACGTAGAGAATATATTTACCCATTATAGATGAACCTCCAGTCTACTTCCTTGTTTATAGAACCAAAATTTCCATGCATTAATAACCCCACAATTATATGGAAAAATTCAGATATGTAATTACCACCCACTTTAAGCTTTGATAACAGCTGAAACAGGCACATGCTGGTATTGCAATTTTCATTTTTAAATATTTTCATTCCTAAACTGCTATGTACAAATATTCATAACCACTAGAATGCCATATGGGCATAATTTTTTTAATTTAAAAAAGAATTGGCCCAGTTATGAGTAAGACAACTTGTGTAAAATAAGGTCAAGAAGCTATCAATTAAAGGCAGCATAGAAGTTCTTAAGGACTGTGCATCCTATGTTGAGGTCCTTCCATTTTTTCAGGAAGAGAGAACCTGTCTCTAGAGCAGGCGTCCTCAAACTTTTTAAACAGGGGGCCAATTCACTGTCCATCAGACCGTTGGAGGGCTGGACTTTAAAAAAAACTATGAACAAATTCCTATGCACACTTCACATATCTTATTTTGAAGTAAAAAACAAAACAGGAACAAATACAATTCACACCAACACATGTGGCCCACGGGCCGTAGTTTGAGGACCCCTGCTCTAGAGCATGAAAAAAATGGGTTTCTTCCATAATAACCAAAACTAAACAAAAAAAGAAAAAAATGTCACAACTAGGTCAGAGACGGGGAGATTAGGCTTAAGCCACAGGAAAACAAAATGCTATATTCCCTCTTCAAAAGCACTGTGATTTTATGATTTCTTAAGAAAAATGTGGTTGTTTCCTCTATAAGGAAAAAAGATGAACTGGCAAAATACAATGGCATTTAGTAAACCCATTTATCTGTCAAAGCTGGGAAATATAACACGCTGGTTAGCTGAAAACTGTGAACCAATAGTTAGGGACTCTTTCCGCATATAAGAGTATCCCTGTGCATTAGTGTGTCTGTGTGTCAACCTGCATATGTGTATGTTTTCAGATACTCTTACACACAACCACACTCTTAGATTCCACAGAATAAAAAAAAAAGCACAGTGCTAACAAAATGCAATGACAATTTAATGCACTCAACAAATATCCATCTATATTCAAGGATCACATCATTACGGGTTTAGCACCTAGGCCATCTCAAAGAATAGGATCAGTTCCTCATAGTTACCATGTAAAACATAAAAGGCCTGGTTCTGCCTTCTAAAAGTCTAGGACCTGGCAGGGATACGATTTCACTTTGTTATCTCAGGACTTTCAGGCTGTTCCAAGGGACTGCATGATGATCATGACTATACCATAGGTAAGAGAAAGTGTCCGTGCAAAGCCCTGGTTGGAACAAAAGGCCAGTGAACCAACTTTGGCTGGATTTATTATTTACATCCTGTATAAGTGACCTCTAGATAGATTTCTTTGTAAAGAAGAAAGGGGCACCTCTAAAACCATGATTTCATCAGTACCATCTTCCCTTGTTTCAAGCCATCTCTGAAACCTCTACAACCTTCTGTAGTCATCCATAAAAAAGATTTCTATTTCTAACTAACCTTTATATTCAAATTCGTTCCTTCCTTTTGTTTTGAAAATTATGATTTATATCTGAAAAGTTTCTTATGCACAAAGTGGACCTTTATAAGCGAGTGTTAAGACAACGCAAATGTAGCCAGGCGTTGTGGTGGGTGCCTGTAGACCCAGCTACTCTGGAGGCTGAGACAAGAGAATCGCCTAAGTCCAGGAGCTGTGAGCTGTGTGATGTCATGGCACTCTACCAAGGGTGACAAAGTGAGACTCTGTCTCTAAAAAAAAATAAAAAGACAACACAAATGTTTCATGAAATGACATTTCTATGCAATATCCTTATAAAGGAAACAGAATTCCAGAAAGAGGAATTAGAATTCAAATTAGATCCTTTTGGAAAATCTTTCTTGAATCTATTTATGTAAGCAGGTATAGGGCTTAACAGACTGACACAGAATAAAGACACTAAAGATGCTAGCATCTGTCCGTAGGGAGGCAGTAGGGACTTATCAAGGAGTTAATTTTGAATTTTAAATACTGTGCTCCCAAAGAGTTAAACACAAATTAATTTCTCCAAAATAGATTGCGTAAAGGTAACTTCATATGTTTACTTTCTTTTGGTTTGGACCATGGAATCTCTTCTGGGGGATTTCATAAGATAGAACCAAATGCCTTCCTGCAGATAGTATTTCAATTGAGTAACACCCTATGGGATACCACCGCATATGCTCTGCCCTCAGACTGGCATACATCACAGCTTTCACCTGTCCAGAGATAAGAAACATGGAGAGGCAACCGCAAAGGAAAAAAGCAAGAAATGAAGGAGGGCTTTTCATCAGGCATAAAGTAATCAGCAGAAATAGGGCACAAAGTGGGCGCTGGCCATGTGGCAAAACATGTGACATGATCCACAAAGTTGAACAACATAAGCATTCCTTGACCTCTACTGGTCCTTATATTCCCCTGAGCTCTGAGTGCTTAGCATTAAGACAGCCCCACCTCTGGTTGGAGTTAAACAGGAGCCCTGAGCACGGCACATGACTACCCCTCAAGCTTCTTCTGACTGTTCTCTGAGGATGTGCTCATCCACTCCCTGGTCTTCTTATGGGGTCACTATTTTCTCCTGACATTCCCTGAACCTTTAGGCTTAGGGGTGGAGTGGGTGTCCTCACTGCTTCTCTTTACAACATCTAGACCACTGTTCCTCCTTTCCTTTCCTGTAAAATCCTGATCTCTGAATCACACAAAATCAGACTGTACCACTTACTCTCCTTCATTCTGGGAAGATCAGAGCTCCTGGCCCCCTGCCACTCTCTTGCCATGACTGCTGTGGCCATAACATTAGCTAAATTTGTAACCACACAGACCATCCTTCTAATCCTCTGCCTTCTCAGTCCCTGTCCTTCACCTTAAGTTCAAGGTCATACACCAGTTCTTACCTGAAACTCCTTCATGTTACTCTCCACCTTTTGATTCCTTGCTTGGTACCCCAACTTCAGCAGGTCTAACTGTAGTGAGACCTTCAGCAGGTCTGACTATAGTGTAGGTGTATGTTCAAGTTCATACACCAGTTCTTACCTGAAACTCCTTCATGTTACTCTTCACTTGTTGATTCCTCGCTTGGTACCCCAACTTCAGCAGGTCTGACTGTAGTGAGACCATTAGCCCACTGGATTCTACCACTTTCCATGGTCCCTCACTCTCCTTATATCCAACCTCATCTTCTTAACCAATTTAAATTCCACAATTGTCATAATTACCCCCTCGTATATATGCTGAACTCTCTCCCCACTCCAGCAAAGCCATGACCTGGTACTTCAATACTCATTGTCATGAAGGCCCAAAGGGAGGAAAAAAAACACAACCCCTTTAAATGGTCTCACCCTAAATCTACAATCTGAAACCTCAAGTGGGCCCTTAATATTACCCAGGTAAGTGGCAAAAGTCTGCAGAATTGTTGTCTCTAATCTCCCATTCTCTTGAATCCATAAGGGCTTGGTAAATCTTTGTAGAAATGACTATAGCACTACCAGATTTTAGACTAAAACAAATTTAATTCTGTAAAAGCAAATTTTATATGAGATTTACTTTAAATGTCTAAGTGATATATATGTTTTGAGTTAGAATGTTTCCAAAGATTTCCCTTGTACCAAATTCTTACAAGACTAAAACAGGAGAAAGTATGGCAGAGTCTATTAAAGATTTCAGCTCACTAACCAGTTTCCTTTAACCCTCCCTGATTCTTTAGACCACAGGTTCATATCCTACTGGACCAAAAGAATATCCACTATCTAGAGACCGATGTTTTTATTCTGAGTCTAAAGAAAATCAAGATAATTAAAAAAAAAATGGGATTGTCAATAGCATTCAATAACGTCAATAAAGTTATCAAAACCTCTACAAAGCTTTCCTGGCTATGGTTTGTGCATTGGGTTAACAGGCTATGATTTTCCAATGTCAAAAATAATAGATGCTGCTAGAGGAAAACATCCACATCAGAAAAAGAAAAACTGGATTAAGGAATGAGTAAGCATTGTCTATTTGCATAGCTAATAAGTGACCTCTTCCCCTAGAAAATGCATTCTCTGATCTTCTCCCTAGCACTGCCACACAGAAGACTTACTATCCATGCTATCAGAGGCAAACTGCAGGTTATCAGGATACCCAATGAATTACCTATAAATGAAATTGATATTTCCTTCTAAAAATAAGTCCTCAAACTGGTAGCAACACTCAGTTAAACAAAACTGCAGGTCTATACATTGTGCCAAAATTCTTCCTTCAGTGTGAAGTACTCACTGATTTTCCTTCCATATTTGGCTGTACATTTGAGGTAAAGTGATAAATTTGAACACACATGCCATCACAACCTCTCTCCTTGGTAGGTATTTACATCTTCCACATGACAGAGCCATGTACTTACTTAATATCATTGCCATGGAATTATTCTAAACTTGAAGCTCCTAGGAAATAAAGACACTCCTCTGTATTCATATCACCTAGTGTCATAGTGCATACACAGTTGAATTTAATTATGCGCTAAGAAAACAATGTCCAGTCCTCTCTACCCATTTAATGCTCTGCCTTAGATGATGCTACAAACACTTGCTCAGTAGGATGTTGTTGTGACTCAAGCATTGCAAGAACAACCCATGTAACCTAAAATATTTGTACCCACTTAAGTAGTTTTTTTGGGAAAAAAATGATACGACCAGATGAGGTCTCCAAAGCTGGAACAACAGGAAAGAAAAAAAGGAAAAAAAGAACAAATGAGACATCTTCATTGTACAAACTCAAACTACACAGCAGAATGCCAAAACAAAACTAAAAATAACTTGGAAAAATCACTTCTAAGATTTATTGACTATCATTTGTATGTTCACATAAATGCATTTATAATTTTACATACATAGGTTCGTATTACTTATGTTGTCCTATGATCAACATTATTTTTACTTATCAATGTCATGGATATATTTTTGTTAAAAGAAAATAAAGAACTACCCTACCATTTTCAATAGCCATATAGTATTCCATAGTCAACATGTGCCATTATTTAATAATGGTTATCCTACTGATGGATATTTAGATTATTCCTAGTTTCTTTATTTTTTTTGTAAACACAAACCTATAACAGGTATCCCTATGCATGCATCTGTTTACAATTATACAATTAGAAAAATTCTAAAATTTCAATTACTGGGCCAAAGTGTCTGTGTGTGTACATATACGTATCTTACATTTTGATATATATTGCCAAACGGCCCTCCAGAAAGGTTATAACACTATAAACATTAAAATTGGGCAAATACTAGAAGTCAAATTTCTGGGTACATTCTAGAAGGAATTTCCACTCTTACGACTTCTCAATTACTTCCCAGAGGCAACACCTGCAAATACTATCACTTTGGATATCAGATTAAAACATATAAATTTAGGGGAGACACAATGAGTCCATACAATTATTAAAATTTAAGATATTCCTGGAATAGCTAAGCCATGTTTCCCATTGAGATTCAAGATCAAAGCTTTCACAGCATCTCCACAAAACTCAAAGGAATAAACACAGGGCAGGGTAGAAATGTGGGTTACAGGCCATGCTGTGCTTCACATGAGCTACTGACTAACCTTCGGCAAGTTATTTCCCTTCACCAGGTTGATACTTCTCAGCTTAAACATCGCATCCTTATAAAAGCCTTCTTGGAACCTAAGACCACAGTTTGCCATCATGGGCTTCTGCAGCTCTCAGTACTTAAAGCTCTCATCAGACTCTAATTATTTGCCCAATGTATATCTCTCCCTATGGATGGTAAGCTCCATGCCCATGCTCACATCACACCCCCTGCTTCATACCCCACACAGTGCCTGGCAAAGAAACAAAAAAGAGGGAAGGAGGGAGGAATGAATACTAATGGAATCAATCAATAAATTGATGATCAAAATATGAGATGGTCAGATGACCTTAGCATTAAGGGAAATTCTTCCTCTTTAATTCTATAAATGCTAGTTTCTAATTAGGTTAAAATATTTATGGATCACCTACTTCGAATAGAACCTCATGCTTGGTCTACAGGGAGAAAAAAGGTAGCCAAGAATATGTGAGAATTAGGTCTTGTCCCAGCCCTTCAAAGGAATGGGTCTGGCTAGGGGTAAAATGCATTAAACAACTAGGACAAAGGAACAGAACAACTTTAATGAAAAGATGACTTTACCAGTGTGATGGAGAACCCAAGGAGTTACACTAGATACTCTTTCTGATTAAAAGCCTACTCACACCTGAGTGAAAATAAACTACACAGAGAGGTGACCTGACTCCTCAGCAGTCACACAGCCAATGGACACCTGAGGGAAAAGAACCCAAGTCGTCCCATCTCCTGGTAGATGGAGGGAGGGAAGGAGGAAGAGAAAAGAGGAAAGGGGAGAAGAGGGAAAGGGGGGGAAGGAATGAAGGAAGGAAGGACCTTGAGTCAAAAGTGGGGCTCATGTTTCCAGAGCCAACAGACTCTTCACAGGGTTTCTAACGAGGGAAAAATTAAGATTCAACTCAACAAAGTCAGATATGGCCAAATCAACCTTAAGGCAAACTGCTTTGGAGGCATGCAGAATTTGGTCCCTTCTAAACAAGTGTCAATCCAGGGAGAAAAAGGCAAATACACACATTTAGTGAAAAAATGTAATAGTGGCAAGTAAATGAAAGGAAAGGAAATGAGCAAGTCAAATCCTGCAACCAGACAGCAGTAGCTAAGGCACTAAACCACCTGTCTCACAGCCAAACCAAAGACAGAAAAGGCACCCCAGACAGAAAAGCTGGAGCAGAGAGCAGACCTGGCTTCAGTGGCCATTCTGACTGCTGACCTGGTGTAAGTGCCAGCCTGAGACTTGAACAGCAGCAAGAGATGGGTCATTCTTCTCTCAAACCCTTAGGCTGTCAATCTTGCCTAAGCAGAGCTCAAGCCCATGAGTTGTTTTCCTAAATTCTGAGAGAACAGCAGAGAGCTTTGAGGGGATTGGGGGGGGCGGGGATTCCATTTAAAAGACAGAAGAGGTCTATTTAAAACAGAGAGGTCTACTTAAAAATGAAGGTAAAGCAGGATATCAGACCTTACACAAGTCAGCAAAGCAGCCCTGTATTTGATCCGCTGTACACCTCTCTTCCCATTTATGTTTCTTCTCCTGGTACTCATAATTGCCAAAAAAATCAATAGTTTAAAAAAGAGAAACTCAATTTACCCAGAGGCTATAATTACCCAGAGGCTACAATTCTTGCTTCCTCTAGCTATGAATGTTTCCAGTGAGGAAGGATGCATGGCTGAGGCCCTGGTACCTCCCTTTCGGAAGGATTAACAAGTAAGAGCACAACCCAGCCTCACTGGCACCCCCTCTGTCAGTGCTCATGGAGAGAAAAGGCTGGGAGTGCCTGCTGCCTGCCTATAAAAGCTCCAGTCAAAGAAATGACAATAGATAATTTTTCTGATTATGAATCTAAAAAAAAAAACTATCTTAATTTTTTTCCAAATGAAGTATCTAAGGAAAATATAGTGATGGATTTTTTCATACCACCAGTATTCCCATGGCTTTTTATATCTTTCCCTCAAGAGCTTGAGGTAAAAACATAAAACCACAAAATTAGACAACCAGTGACAATTTAATCAGCAGCACACACATGAATAGCTAAAGAATGCACAAGTATCCCACCAGCTGTACTAAGTTAATTTCATGAAAAGCACACACATATATGAAATTGCCAGCCCATGTTAATGACTAAAAATAGATCAAAGTAAAAAAACAATATAGACATGGAAGTTATTCTTACCTTGAGTAAAAAGGAGACAATAAGGAAAAGTTAAAAGGAGTAGAAAATAGTGAGAAGGGGCAGTTTGAGAAACCAAAATGTATAGGCCTGACATATGGCTTAACCTATCTAAGCAAGAGGTTGAGAATTGTGTTTTAAATAGAATGAACAAAAGAAACCCTGATACGCTCTCAGCTGACAGCAGGGGCAGAGCTACAGGGACAGTGTCACCATTGTTTGAGAACACTGGCAGGATTATTCATGCTAAATGTGTTATAATTGAGGATCAATACAGGGCAGAGTCCCTTAAATAAACTCCAAGGGCTTGTCTAGGCAACCCTGCTAACATCAGGTTGCATGTTATTAAGTGATGTTTAGAATAAAAAGCCTGTTGACTGGGCCTTGAAAAACTTCATTTTAAAGAGGTATTCTTTGTGATCACAGCGTTTGATCTTCATGATAAATCTCACTTTACAAGAGGGAACCAATGGTGAAAACGTGAATCAGTGCTCAAGGTTATAGGCAGTATCGTGAAACTGTTGTTAATTCCTGATGTGGGTACCAGGAATTATGTGGAATACCAGGACATTCTAGTGTCTGCGAGCATGATTTCACAGTCACAGGTAAAGAGAGGAGACTGCATCTTCAGGCCTCACTAATAGGGTCAGGGTACTGGGGCCCTATCAACAGGCAATGCAGTTAGATGTGGCGTGTACAGGTGGCGAGGGGAGGATGGCTGATCAAGAACTGTTATGTAGGCTAGCTCTGGATTCTCGTGTTTGGAAACTTTATCAGCAAGCACGTATGCTCATGTGCATCCTGGAAAGCAGGTATTATGATCCCCATCCTAAAAATAAGAAAACTGAGACTGAGAGAAATTAAGTATTTTGCACAAAGTCACATTTCTAAAAACAGAGACAGGATGGAAATGCAGATCTTGTTTCTAACCCCAAGGTCTGTCAATGCTACCAAATGGTTACTGAAAAGAAAAATAAAGAGCATTCTAGGCAGGGAGCAAAGTATGGGACCAAGGACCAGTTTGGGTGAAGGAGAAATTTGTGTCAGAAAAACAGAAATTCAAAATGGGAAATTGGAGTTAGCTTATGGCCAGGCTTTATGTGTAGTTAAGAAGTACCTTGTCCTATAGCCAGCTGGAAACCACAGAACTCTAAAGAGAAAGATGTAAGAAAGGAGGCAAAGAGACCACAGGATTTAAACAAGGTATCAGGGTTAATAAGGAGGAGGAAAAAAAAATAGAGTAGTACATGGAGAAACACCAGAAGGAATTACAAGTTGAAATTCAGGACTGTACTAACATGGCATTCTGGTCTCTCAAAGTAAGAACATTATTTTCTGAGTTGTTCTTTAAATAATGTCTAACATTTAATGCCTGGAAAATATTATACTAAAGCCAATGATTTAAAATTTCAGAAGTAATCTAATAAGTTCTTCCCAGTGGAAAAGGAATAGCCCTCCATAACTAGGGGCCACACTTCCATCTGTCTTCTTCCTCATCCATGTTGGGCCCTTTAAACAAAGGAGTGTGCTGATAGGAACAGGTCATATGCCAGGACACTGCATCAGCAACGGCTCCACCTCTTTGAAAGGGGGAGGCTAATATTCAATGGTGGGACTGGGAAGGAGAGGGGTGAAGAAGGTTGGCCCCCTCCTGCAGCTCACAGGAAGGCCAGGGCCGCTTAGAGCTGAGGGTTGGTCATGGACCCTCAATTATCTATACCCAAAGTCCTCCCTCTGCCTCCCTGTGCATTTATCCCCAGGAACCTCACAGGGAGTGGCTTACAGCAGGATGGGAATCAAGACTCAGGATCCCTGGCTCTCAGCCATCTTTCAGAATCTCTTTATACCCTGGAGAGAGCAGATGTCTTTACTGTTGCTCCAGAATCTTCATTCAGGACTGCAAATTGATTCTTGATTCTATGAGAACAAACATAATTCTGTTTTATTTTTGTAAAAAAAAAAATTGCATATGCACAAATTTGAGTTACTTTATCTTTAGTTTATACTGTCAGATGAGTGCTTCTTTAAAATTAAAATTGAAGATTTTAATCTTCTAGCAACCTGTGGTCATCTATGTTCAGAAGAAACATGGATATATGTTAAAATTAATGGGATATATTTATATACTTTTCCCTTCTCAATTTTTTTTAATTCAATACAGAGGGGATAGGGATTTTCACAGAGTCAGAAGAAAAACTGGAGCAAATGATTTCTCTCTGCTCTTTTCAACAATCAGCAGCTGGGAAGACAGAGCTGATCCTCATCACCTTTCAGTAACAAACTACATTCTGTCCTCCATCAGCAGTTGAAGAAGCCCTGCTGACCCGTTTCTCTTCACACTGACTCTCTCAATAAAAGCTGCATCCCTCTAAGGAAATACTAACTTATTCTCTGTACGTTGTGCCACTGTGATGCAGCTACTTAAAGAGAAGTGCAAGAACCTTAAATGAATTCAATAAAATGAAGGGCTATTTGTGCTGCCTTGGGTCACCCCACTCACAGCTGTGTGCATCTAAATAGAGCCAGGACCACCATTCTTACCCTGACACAGAATCATAAATAAAGATGGAGGCTTATGCAGAATGTATTCCCTTGTAAAGTCACATTGAATCACTGGCTTAAATGAAACTAGTGCTCCTAGATTGGGGGAAAGTGAACAAAACACACCATAAAAAAATTTTAAGTCCACTTGGTAAGGCAGTAATCCCCCAAACATCAGCATTTAGATTAAACTTATTTTTAGAGTAATAAGCTGAATTAGTTAAGCCAGAATCTTACAAATCCAGCTGTTGAACAACACTTGTCAAAGATGTCAAAATGTCTTTCAATATTTAGACAGTCACCTAGCCATGATTCCTGTGGGATTACATGGGTGGCTGAGAGACTCAAATTTGACAGATGCAAAAAATAAGATTATCTGTATGGGAAATACACCTTCTATACAATGAAGCAGTTTCTCTACCATTCTGCCCTGAAATATAGCCAGACTTCGCAAATAAAAGAATAGATCCATGCTTTTACACAATTGCTACTAAATATGTATGCTTTGTGAATAACCTCCCAATTGTTTAATACACACACAACCTGGAAAACTGTCTATACTGACTCCAGAAGTTAAGGGAAGTATTGCAGTTTCCCTAGAAGGGAAACTGCCAGGGCCATAGCCCTGTCTACCGCCAGTATCCCTCTGCCACAGCTGTTTGTAGCAGAAGACAGCGTCAGCACCTCTAAGACAGCCTGGTACCAGAAGGGATGGTAATTACTAAAGAACCTATCTCACTCCTTTCCTTTTCTGGAGTTTGGCCTACATACTGATCGTCAGTTAGGCTGTGGAAATGATAAAGGAAAGCAGGAACAGAAGGACCCAAAGAGAGAAGCCAAAATGGAAATGCTGAGCCAAGTGAATGGTCTCAAAGTAGAATACAGACCGACCAGCCACCAGTAGCACAGACATATCCTGGAGTTAAAATAGATTGAAACCATCTTCCTGCTCCTGAGTTAAATCCTGTCTCTGCAAAGTCCTTCCAGACAACTCTGTCATCCTAAAAGGCCCCTGGGATTCTTTGCAGACTCACCACATGACTGAGATTCTATTTATTTTGTTGTGCATCCTTACTTAAACTTTTCCTTTTTTAAAATAACTTGAGTAAGTTTCCATTCCTGTGATCAAAACAATATACATGGGCCCCGTGGAAGGATGTCTGAAAGTGTTTCTTTTCTCTTTGTCAACTGTAGAACAATCTCAGACCTTCCAATAGTCTGCACATAACCTCACAAATGTAGGGCTACTTTGCCAAAATTTGTAATCAGTATGACAATAAGAAAATGGCTGGAAAAACCTCGCCCTTGAATTGTCTTTAAATTGTTCTTGTTGCATTTTTCCTCTTAGTAAATTACTGCCCTGTGTAGACCACAATCTAATTTCAAGTAGATGTGGGAGGTTTAGCTGTCATGAGTCAAAAGGAAAGTGTAGCACCTTGTGGCAGCCTCAGTAGTTGCTCTACTCTCTGAGGCAGCAATAGTCCCCTGTGACTTCTGTGTTGACACCAAGCCTCTAAGGAACAAATCTTAGAGTAGCAGAACTGGATTCTTACGGTCGCAGAAGAGTGAATCCTAATGTGAACTACGGACTTTGAGTGGTAACAATGAGTCAATGCAGGTTCACCTGGCCATTCTGGTGGATGATGGTGATAAAGAGGGGAGGCTACCTATGTGTGGGAGCAAAGAGGCAGAGGAGAAATCTGAACCTTCCTTTCAATTTTGCTTGAACCTGATACTGTTGAAATAAATAAAGTCTTATTAAGAAAGAGAGAGAGTGTCTCGGCGCCTGTGGCTCAACGGGCTAAGGCACCAGCCACATACACCTGAGCTGGCGGGTTCAAATCCAGCCTGGCCCGCCAAACAACAATGACAGCTGCAACCAAAAAAGGCATTGTGGCAGGCGCCTGTAGTCCCAGCTACTTGGGAGGTGGAGGCAGGAGACTTGCTTGAGCCCAGGAATTGGAGGTTGCTGTGCGCTGTGATGCCACAGCACTCTATCCAGGGTGACAGCTTGAGGCTCTGTATCAAAAAAAAAAAAAAAAAGAAAAGAAAGAGAGAGAAAGGAAGGCAGGAAGAAGACAAGCAATGCATACCATCAGAAGTCAATCAGTAGAACCGAGGCTCTTCAAGGATCAATCCCAGGCTCCCTCCACTTCCTTCCCCTCATTTCCAGCAAAATGCTAACTGCCATAACTCCTCATTCTCATTCCCTCTACCATGTACAATCCCGGGCTTGGTTAACTCTAAATTACATCTTTTAAAAATTGTATTTATATTTCCACATCTTTTCCATTTATTCTAAATTATGATAATTTTGAGCAACTAATATTGATAATATTAATAGAATACAATATCAACTGAAAGTTCTTCCACATTGCTAAAGCACTTAATTACTAAATCTGTGCTATAAAATGTCTGCTGGAAAATTTGCTTTAGAGACTGATTCTTCAGGGGCTAACTCCTCAGAGGTTAAACTTGTGAATTAATACCCTCTTATGAAACACTTTTTTTGAGCCAAGCTGGGGCTTGGAAAATGAGGAGGTGAAAATTCTTTTGCCACCTTTTCCAGACTTTTTGTAAAGCTCTAGGCGGTATCAAAAGAGACATCTTGCACAAACAAGCCTCACCACCGAGAGTCAGGGCAGATGGAAACCCAATAGAGACAGCTCAGCGGCCTTGGATTAAGGACCAAATATTTAAGAGGCAGAGCATTCAACGATGTCAGAGATGGATCCATAGCAGATAGATGCCAAAGCAAGAAAAATATTCAGCAAGATATGCTCAGACTGAAAGTCTTCCCAGGATAGAAATGCCCAAAATTCAATTCTGTTTTAAACAAGTTAGGGTATTGTTATAACAAGAGCACACTATTACTATGCATGTGGGCTTCTAACAAACAGAGGCAAAAGCAGTGCTATCTATCTAATAGAACTCTGTCTGATGACGGGTATGCCCTATATCTGCACTGTCCAATACAGTAGTCACCAATAACATGTGGCTATGAAGCACTCGAGATGTGGCTAATGCAAATGAGATACTGAATTTTTATTTCATTTTAATTAATTTAAATAAAAATAGCCACATGTGGCTAGTGGCTCACCATATTGGACAGTGCAGGAAAAGGTTTAGGCCATGGTTTGGGAAAATGATTCAAGAGGTTATCAAAGGAAATCTTACATATATTCTGGTCATGTTAAAAGATACTATCTCAGTGCCTCCCTACCACAAACACACAGACACAATGTGTAAGAAACCATTAGATACAGCAGTGCTTCTCAAATTCCAGCATCCATCAGGATCACCTGGGTGACTTGTTAAAATACAGATTATGAAGCCTACTTCCAGAAATCTGATTCAGTATGTCTGTACATTTCTAATATGTACAAATGATTCTAATGCTGCTGGTTCAGCACTAGAATAAAATCTGCAACATTCAAAACCAGCCTACTCCTACCAAAGTGGAGCTTCTTTTACTTAACACCTTTGTTTTACACCAAGGTGCCACTTTCTTCAAGAAATATACAATACATAGAATCATTCTCAAACATTCTTACAAATTTTGCTTAACATCTAGGACTATAAATATATGACAGAATGCAAATAATTAAGGAAAACTATCAATGATAAATTCCCCACATATTAGACCCAAGATAGAGAGCACTTGTACAATTTGTGAGTCTAATAATCACGGGAGCAGAAACACAGCAAGGGGTAAGTCAAACCTGCCAAGACAGTTTACATCTGATCTATGCACCAGCTCTGTTTTACAGTTGAACTGAGGCTTTCTATTAAAATAATGTAGATTACCTCAGGTCTAGATCAGTTATGGCCTCTTTCACCATTCCAACACATGATACTAGCAGAGTATCAAAAAAACATGTGTCATATTAGAACATCTTATTTAACACTCAACAGGCATATACTGAAGATAATCCCTTTCCATATTCCCAAAGAAGAGAAAAAATAGAAATAAAAGGTTCTAGAATAAAAACATATTTCTCCAAATAATATCTGATCTCTATCATATTATCTGCAAAAAACTGATGTGGACCGGCAGTCATTCAGGAGGATTTTTTTTCCAGGGATTACTTCTATATGTCCTTTGGTCTGATTTCACATTAGTCACTTTAAGAGACCTCCCTTAATCACCCAATACAATTCTTCTTTTCACTGCTCTTATGAACAGCCTTCTTTCTGCCTCATCCACTCTCCCCTTTCTTGACTTTGCAAAGAAAAGCCTTCAGAGGATATTGTCACAATGAACCAGAACGTGATGCCTTTGAATAAACTCAGAATCCAGTACTATCCATTATTTCCCATATCTCTAACATCCAGACTCCCACTGTTCCTCGGTTACTGCCAACACAAAGATTGAGAGTAATCCTGGAAATTTGGGAGGACAGTACCATTTCACACAATTTTTAGAGTCCCCAAGTAGCCACACAATATTGTACATGATTCCCTTAGATTATTAATGGCTGCCTTCTTTACAGGTAAGGAAACTGAAGCAAAATGAAGAAGTTAAATGATTAAAATTTAGTAGCAGAGAAACTCGTAGTAAGATTAAAACATTGTATTTCTTCGGCAGAAATTCTTAACCAGAAACAATTTTGCTTTCCAGAAGTCATTTGGCAATGTCTGGAGACATTTTTAATTCTCACAACTATAGGGGAAGCTACTAGCATTTGTGGGCAGAGGCCAAGAACAATGCTGAGCATCCTATAATGTATAGGACAGTCCACACAAGAATATCCTGGCTCAAAATACCAATAGTGCAAAGTTAAGAAGTCCTGGTCTGCTGGCATCTCTAGTGTTATTTTTTCAGGTCCTAATCAATAACTAAAGAATGGTTTGCTTTACTATTTAATTCTTGTACTACAGTCTTTACACAAAGAAATATGCCAGTCCAGTGCTGTTTCTGGCATGCTATACTTTTTAGTTACTTATAAAAGACAGGATATACTTATAAAATAGAGGATATACAGGTTCTACAGAGGAAATTGAGGAAAGTTTTCAAAGCCCAGCTCCCTTCTTTGAATGAGAAAACTTGGCAAAGACCAGCTTTTTCCTTAACAATCCCCAGGCTCTGAGAGATGGTCCATATCTGGCTGCTCACCTGGACTCATCCACACTGATGGGCTTTGCAGCTGCCCTTTCCCTGCTCCTATTATCTCCAAGTACTCCACAGCAATAATGGTGTGCATCTTCTAGGATCTCCAGAGGTCTGCATTGCCTAATTGCCTATTATTTCAGTAAACTGCACTCATTACAGACCCACGGGAGGCACCTAAGGATATCAGCTATTCTGGGCGCCCTCTGACAGCACCCAAGTGCTGGGAAACTATCGAACAAGGGTCTAGTGGTATCGAGTCATGTTGCTTAAAACAACCCTCCAGTTACCAGCTGAGCACTTTTTTTTTTACCTCCCCGTCACTCTTTCCTAACCATCCTTAGCTCCGCTTTGATGTACATTAATCAAAACTTTCTCTTCAAGGACTCTGGTTTTATTTAGGCTCCAGATATTAGAATGCTCAGAAAGAATAGATGTGCTTTCCACCTCCCCTTCCTGCACCTCCACCTGAACTCCGAGTAGGCCACACCGAACAATGACTTCCTCCTTCTGGTCTGAAAATCCTTCAGCACAAAAGAAAACTCAAAGCCAGCTTCAGTTGTAATATTCCTAGTGACTACATGCCTCACACTAGGGGCTGAGGATAGATGAGGAGTAAATGGGCACGTGACTTTCAGTGATGCTGTATAAAATAAAATGAAACAGGCAGACCATGGGCTTTGCTAGTGCCATTATCCACCCAACTGGGAATTTTCAACTTTGAGAAGTTATTTCCTTCATGAAAAAAAGTGATTAGTGAAGGAAAAGTTAAGCAGAGTGATAAAATAAGGAAGGAAAATGGTGGGGGAGGGAAACACGAGCCAGCAGAGCTAATATGATAACGGCTACATGAAAATGATAATCAGCCCCAGTTCCCTTCTTTACAGAGCACCTCAGGAAGCCTTAAAAACCCTTCCTATATAAATGACATCCTATATAAACTCTTAAACAATTCCTGTGTGGAGATATTTCCATGCACAAATCCCATCCCATCACCTTGATCATGGTTTTCTCTTTGTAACTGGACTTGCATAGTAGCTATGACTTGAGTTAACAAAGGCTTAGGGAGAACAGTTCTCATTGCACTGACTCCAAGAGACTGGTGGGAAAAAAGCCTCTGGGACTTGGCAAAGCCAGAAAAACAGCAACAGAGAATGCCTTTGCCTTACCCTGGAGTAGAGGGTGTGGAAGCCTTCAAACCCACTCACATCCTCACGACCCATCGGCTCTGCTGATTTTCATCGCTCACTCACTTGCATGTTGGACACACCACCAATTGATCACCAACTGCCAAAGACATGAACGAATGTATTAGACCAAAGGAGCCACAACTTCAAGTCCCAAGCCACTGCTCCAGTGACTGTGTTAGAGTATAGTAAGTGCTGAACACATAGATCCAAACAAGCATAACAAGTTCACTTCTGGTTTCTGTCTCCATACTGGACAGGCAGATATGTCAGCCAGTGGGCCCTGAGGCAGTGATCACGACACCCAGACTGCCATCTTTCAAATATAATTCCCAAGGGTTCTCTAAGGGTCCTTGCCATTCCAGCCAGCTAGGAATGGAAAATAGCACAGAGAAGCTTGCATGGGCAAGTTATTTTTCGAGTTTTTTTTTTTTTCCTAGAAGTGAACTGCAATGATTTTCTACTTCTACTTCCATTCTGTTGGTTGGTTAAAACTCAATCACATGACCCTTCTTAATCCCTCAGACTACAAGGCAGCAAATAGTCGCTATTGTACAAAGCCAACTCCAGCCCAATCAAGAAGACAGAATTATGTCTAGAGTATAGGGCTCTGGGTAAGACAGGAGCACAACAAGCTTAACTTACTGCACTACTCTGAATCTCAGTTTCATCATCTGTTAAAATACCCTGCCCCTCTTACAGGGTTAACATAAGACTCAAAATGAAACAAAGCAGTACTTCTCGAACTTTAACATTCATGCACATCCTCTATGCATCTTGGATAAAACGCAGATTCTGATTTGGCAGGTCCCAGATGAAGCCTGAGATTCTGCATTTCTAACATGCTCCCAGGTGATACTGATACAGCTGCCTTCAGGCCATGCTTTGAGCAGAAAAGAGATATTTTGTAAACCATGGAGGATTTGCAGAAATAAAGAATTAATATCCTGGTAGCAACTTTAATTGATTATCAATGAATTCCCAAATAGGTTGCATTTCAAGGCTGTATTTAGTCTGAGCATCAAACAGAATTTCATAGTCACAGGATTTCAGAACAGAAAAAAATTAAAGTGGTCACTACTCTTTTCCCTTATTTTCCAGACAAGAAAGCAAACTCAGAAGTCCATATGCCTCCAAAATCTCACAATTCAGAAGTATGCCAGGATTAGAATGCATAAATTTAACTTTTTATTACCTAACATAATAAATTATGTTATTACATAAACCCAATTATAATCGTATTGCTAAAACAACAACAAATATTATTCTAACACACCCCAAAACATACCAGAAGGTAGTATTAACCATTATCACCATGGTAACAAATGAAGGGAAGGTGTCACAGGACACAAAGCAAGAGATTTTCAAGTAAAATGATCTTCCAAATGCAGTGATCCCCACCCAAGTTATATTTCACATGTCCATAATGTGACATGAACACAAAGTGACCTCTGTATACCTTCTGCCAAAAACAAGAAAAACACAACAAGAATTTTTATTTTAACCATATGCAAACTCTAAGTCACTTCTATTTGGAGACAATTAGAATGAGAACTTGGGGTTGCAAACAGAAAAGGAAAATAAAATAATTAGCTGAGGAGAAGTATCGATTTACAGAGTTCAACCTTGGGTACAAATAAAGGATATAAAGAGATTTTAATCCCTGGCATGTAAATTATTTTGCACATCTGAGAAGAACATGGTGGGACCTAGGCCTTTATAGCCGAACACCAGATGTAGTACCTCAGAAATGAAAGAAAGAAGTTATAAATAAAGAAAAGCAATGAATATCTGGAAATCAAATCACACTGGGGAGAAGGTAGCCCCTTGGTATGCACATCATCACCAATGAAACAACAGGAATTTAAAAGTGTTTTGCTAAAATTAGGAGAGAGTACTTATTGAACAAGAAATGATAAATGGAAATCAATTTTTGCATATCCATTATTAATTTAAGATGGATAAAATGCTATTATCATCATCTTCATATAGTGAGAAATTTTTGAAAAGGTAGAAATGTTCCTTAGAACCACCACAGGTTGACTTCTATACTCCCAACCCCCTTCCACCATAATGTTTTTAGCTCCTCAGTCAAGAACTCCCTCATCCTGGCAATTTTCCAAAGCCAACTAGAATTCTTACCCTATTTTTGCACCATAGTCCCCTTTGGTAGTCTGATGAAGCCTAAGGACTCTCTTCTCAGTATAATATGTTAAATATATAAGATAAAATACATAAGATTACAAAGGAAATGAATTCTATGTAAATACTCTTCTCTCCACAAAGATCTTGAGGAGTCCATGAACCGAATTTAAGAACATCTGATTGGGGGGGGGGTGACTCTTTTAAGATGATGAATGTTTTTTTTCTTACAAGAAACAGTATATGCAGAAAGGTTTAAAAAATTTTAAGATGCATAGTAAAGAATCCTTCTCAGAGTCAGTTAGTGAAGAAAAGAATGACGCGTAAAGAGAAACCTGACCTTGAATTTCTGCCAAAACTCAAAGTGACTAGTGTATCGCATTAAAATCCTACTACACTCAGGAATTACTCAGAAAATTTTCTTGGCCCCAGCCCTGCACACAGAGCACATTCTGTGGCAAGAAGGCAGCACTGGCAAAGGGAAAACTGTATGGAGTCCTGGGCTGAGGTAAAGTCTTCTAACTAGTTCTGTACCACTAACTAGCTCTGTTAGGTTGGTCTAGTCACTCGGTTCTAAGTTCAAATTCCCTATCTATAAATTGAGAAGGGTAAATTAAACCATCAAGGGTTTTTTTCCTATTCTGAACTCTCAGGATTCTAAGATAAATACATAATCATTTTGTTCTGGGAAGAAACATTAGCAGGACTTCTTTTTGCCCTAGGCTTACTGTGTGAAAATTACCTTCTAAAAGAGAATTTTTCTGAGACTTCAGAAATAACTTACGAGAATCACCTGATCATAGAACTTCAGGTTTGGAAGAGATTTTAAGGGACACCTATAACAGTATGTCACCAATCCCAGTGAACAGGGGAGAAAAATAAAATTAAGAAAGGTAAAGAGGTTTATTATTTGTGGTCAGATAATGAGGCAACATTAGTGGACTGTTGTGACTACTGCTATCTAGCACCAGCGCATTCAGCATTGGTAGTAAAAACCAGAAATAAGCCCGGGAAGAGGATGGGAACTACACAAACAAGAAGGTGACTAGAGTAATTGCCCCCTCAAAGCTGAGGCCCTCATTATGCTCTCTAATCTCTCCGTTGCTGGCAAAGCACCCACTTTTCTCAAATTTCATGTTCACAAAATTCATCTCAAAAAAGAGTCAACAACAGTCAAAGGATAGTTATTTCAAAAAGAAGGGAATGGATGAATGTATCCTGGCTAATACGGTCAATAAAATCAAATGTCAAGTTTGGGGCTATTAATACAATCTGGAAAGGTCAACATCAGCTAAGAAAATCTAAAAACATTTGTTAGGAATTTTCAAGTTTTAGAAGAAACTAATTTATAGTAACTTTGATCTATCTTCTATGTCCAGCCTTAACATAGAGTTGATGATTTTGTTCGCATTATTTTTACTAATACTCTCACTGCTGTCTCAGAGAATGTTAATTACTGCTCCGATTTTAGTCAGACGTACATTTCCTCAGCCCCATCCTTGTGTGTACACCGGCTTTACATACAAAGAATTAGAAAAAATTTCAATATCATGTTTAATTAACCAAACATGCATGCTAAGAGCTTTTAAAGCTGTATACCATGATGCTTAATTATCAGTTTATTCTCTGCCTTCTCCCCTCAGAAGCACACACAAGTGCAAAGTTATCAAAGGCATTCCTCAGACCCCACAACACACATTATCCCTACCTTATATAAACAGTTATGGCTTCTGAGACTCTCTTTGATTGCGAGCAGACATAGCCTTTCAAAATCTTCTAGACCAGAGGCTACCCTCTGGTGGTTCGCCAGCTCCAGCCTGCGTCTCCTACAGGGATTCTCAGAGACAGCAGTGCCATCTACTGGTAGGGAGGGTACAACTTAGTTTCTGGAAGCCTGTGGGTGGCATGAGCCAAGGACCAGAAAGAATGGCAGTCTAGATTTGGGTTTTTGTAATCCTTTCTTTTCCAGAAGACATTACAAGCACACCTGATGCTTAACAAGCTGAGACATGCAACCTCCACAGGAGGCTGCACTATGTGGATGGCAGGTCCTCTGGAAGCCACATAAAGCCCAGGCAGGCTAGCTAACGAGTCAGCTCTGCCTGGAATTGCCTCCTCAAGGCTCAAAGGCTAGCAGCAAAGACCCACTAGATTAAACATTTCCTGGCACTCCTCTTTCCACATGGCTTCCCTATCAGATGATCTTACCCAGTGCCCCCAACCTGTGGCACTGTTATACAGTTCTACCCTACAGCATGCGTCCTAAAGAAGGAACTCAGACCCCTCTCAATGTGAAGGCTCTTATGTTTACACAATGTGACACAGATCCTCCTCAAAGGACACTCCTGCTTAGGCATGCAGATCGGACTCTAATCTCTCTCATTCACTCTCCATCCTCCCCACCACTGACCCAGGGGACAAAAACGACAGAAAGGAAATGATTTCTTCGTTGTTGCTTTGGAAGCACCACCAGTGGGCTTTTATTGAATTAGAGAACAAAACCTTGTCCTATAAGTCACTTAGGATGTTACTTCCCTCAAGATGAACTAAGCCTGCCAATCTCCCTCGTGACACTTGCATAACCTAATCAGTGTTTCTCAACCTTTTCAAAACCCCTGCCTCCCTTCCACAGACTAAATATAAACACTGTGCACCCCATGTGCAGTCTATGTAACAAAAATGACAGTTTTCTTAAAAGTGTATACCTTTTTAAATTATGCCACCTACCTCACCCTCAGAATTCCCTTCTCCCCTCCACTCAATACCAGCTTTAAAAAAAAAAAATCACTAAACAAGTGTTACATTATATTCTCATGAATTTGCTTTGTGTTCCCATCTACCAAGTGACAACTGATATTTCAGTTTACTAAGGTCATCTGTATATTCCCAGTCAGCTTTGCAGCAACTTCTGTTCTTTTACTTTCACTCATCTTAAAAAACCATCAAAGTTGACTTAGGACAGTTGATAAACCTGAATTTGATCCCCCTAACAAATTTAAGTGCTTTTTCTTTAAAAAAAAAAAAAAAACTTTCCTAGTGAATTGATTTCACAGGCATGGGTGGGGGGTGTTTTATATGCTTGAAATCATATGGTTTCCTAAAGAAACATAACTGCATGGGGAAGGTAAAATGAAAGGGCTTTTAAGTGGTATCAGAATGTTTTGGAAAAGTCAGGTAGAGAGATCCTTGTCCATTTCATATCAGAATAAGTTCCGACGAATTACACTGGAACTCCAGATCCAGCAAAGTCTTCATAATGCAACTGAAATCATTTCTTACTGATATTACCAGGTAGAGCCAACAAATTAACAAGTTAGCTCATCAGTGGAAAACTGAAGGGACGTTTTATGTTTAACTATAAAATGTACAATATACCCTTGCTACTGCACATCTGAGGAAATGGAGGAGATGCAGGGAATACCTTGCACAGTTTCACTTGCTCTTCAGATCCTGGACACACCCTCCCCTTTTTAAAGTATGATATAAAGGCAACATCGCACTCCCACCCCCACCCCACATACACCTCTTCTGGCAGCCAAAGGGTCTTTAAACACACACTTTTCAAAGAAATAAGGAGGTCTGAACAGGTTTAATTTAGATCCAGGTTTAATTTAGCTTTCCCTCGCCCTATAGCCCATTAACATGCTGAAAATAATCACCCGCTTGGGCGGCCCCTTTCAAACCTCAGTTTACAGAAATTACCACCCTCTCCCACCAGAAATCTTATCTTTTTGAAGAAGAATCTCAGTGTGATGGTCTGGTCTGCAGTTCACTGCAGGCATTTCCCTCCTCACCATTTACCAATCATCAGTTACACTGGAATTCCTTTTTGTAGCCTCTCATTTAGACCTGCTCCACCAGTGTGCCCAAGTGCTTTTTAAAAATTATTTTAGTCTCCTGGCGAATCTCTGGATTCCTCTGCAGGTTCAAAGCATTCAATTAGGGTGAAACTCTGGGGCGAGAGCTGGCGTACAGGTCCAGCGGGCGGAGAAGCCGCCTCCGAGCAGCACCGGGACTTAGTCCACTGGTGATGCCGCCCACCCCGCCCGCACCGAGCCAGAAGGGCTCTTCGCACAGCTAGCTGCGCTAGGAATTCGGCTTCGCTCGCAGCCGCCGGATTAGTTCGTCTCACCATCTCTGCCAAAGTGACACTACATTTCTTCACCCTTCATTCTCCGGTGTGACAAGTCCCGCTGCATTAAAGCTGCCGCCACCTCGGCCCAAGCCCAGGTCCAGCGCCCGTGACACCCCCACCACCCGCACCCTTTACCTGGGGAGGGAGCTGATGCCAAGCATCCCTCCGGGAGGGAAACAAAGGCGGAGGCAAGGCTGCCAGGTAGGTAACTCCCCTCGGGCAGACCCGTAGCCGCAGTAGAGAGGATGGGGAGATGCATTACAGGGTAGAAGAAGGGAAACCGAGGCAGCGAGGGGGATGGCTGAGCCGGGACTGCATCCTCCCTGAAGCGAGGCTCCCCAGGCAGGCGGACTCCAGACCTTCCCCTGTCACTCCCAGCTGCTCAAGCCGCTTGCCGGGACCAGGCCAAGAGGGACAGCAAGAGTCGCCCCGCGGCGACGCTTACCTCGGGAGAAGCGCTCCGGCTCCCTCCGACGGCTACGGAGAAAGCCCCACCGCTCGCGCACGCGCTCTCGCGCCTTCGCCCCTCCGGCCCCCACGCGCGCCCCTCAGACCCAGCTCTGGCCCGCCCCGGCCCTGTCCGTCAGCGTCCATGAGAGCCAATCCGGTCGCTCGGAAGGCCTAGCGCTAGTCACGTGGCCTGACTAGCCAATCAAGAAATTGCCCTCGGCAGCGCCCGCTCCGATGTCCCCGGGGGTTTGGTTGCTACCAAGCTGAGCGGGTGCGAGGTGGGCACAAAGGGCTGAGCTCTGTTTTCTGGTAGCTGAGTAGCACTCAATTGATAAATTACCAGATCAACTGATTTCTCTAATATAAATAGAAATCACCTGGGTATCTTCTTAAACTATGGATTCTGGTGCAAAAAGTCTGGGGTAGGTATCTGAGATTCTACGTTTCTGTGATAGCAAGCTCCCAGGTGGTAATGAGGATACTTCTAGTCTGAAAGACCGCACTTGGAGTAGCACCTGTCAGGTTTCATGTTATTTGAAAGTTTCGCGACCTTTCTTGTTCTTCCTCCGAAGATAGAAAACATTATAGTGACTAACTATGGGGTGTTCTGGTGATTCTTGTACTTTGGGCACCAGCTGAAGGAAGGTGTTAGTTTAATTCTCACATTTCTCATCCTTAGACTATGGAGCAGCAACCTATGCCAACCTGGTGAATGGAGTGTACAAACCAGAAGTGGAAATGAAACCCTCATCAAAGAGAAAACCACTATGTCTGCATTCATCCTAAAGTATTGGGCATATGTGATTGTGCTGGACTTGGCCAGAGTGGTGACATAAGTATTCCCTGCCTTATACAGTCTGTCATAGCACTACACAGCCAAGCTCGGAAAGAAGCATATGGAAAAAATATACAGGAAACTAATGGTCACAGCACCTTGGACAATTCAGGTGTAAGCCAAAGAGACTGTGTGATAATCTGCCTTGGGGATCTTAAAAATTGTCCTAAGATTCTTGCCAGTAATTACATAGTCAAGAAGTTAGGAAGCCCAGTGCCTCTCCCATCTCTCAGACTTGGCCTAAAACCTCAGTGTTTTCAGACTGGCCAGCTAGAACATTTGTTGTTCAGCATAGTCAAATATACTTATTTCCCAATAGTATAGCAAGGTGGTTCAAAGAGTCTTAAGTGCTAAATTCTCCAAAACTCTCTTCCTCCATTTCTTCTGATCAAGTGATACAAGTGCTGCTTCAAGCAGTTACCTCTCACTATTCATCAAGGTGATCAAACTGTCACTTACAGAAAGTCAGGTCTCTCTAGTTTCTCAGCCCCAGAAGTGAAGCCCACTTGTTTATTACACTACCCCTATCAGAGATGGCATTTCACAAAACTCAGAGTTCTGTGGAACATATTAAGTCTATCACAACAATGGTTCTGGCTATGGCAGGAGTAAAGAAACATTTTAGCAAGAAAAACAGGCATGAAAACATCAAAGTAATTTTCTTTTGCTATCATGAAACCAGTGGTTCTCAAGCTTAGCTGTATGGTAAGTATTTAAGGAAATAGATTATGGGGCCCTGTGCTTGGACATCTGATTGGAATGAGGAATGGATTCTGGACAGATAATAGTTTTAAAAAGTTCCACCAGTAATTTGATATCCAGCCATGCTTGAGAATACCTGTATAAGCTGCTAGATCGATGGACTCATCTTTAACAAGGAAAACTTAGCTCTGCATCACAAATCACTAATGACATAAAAACTCTGTAAGCAGAGGAAAGTTTCCACATAATTTTTGGGAATCAATTTTTAAAAGCCCAAAAATAATTCATGGGTAATAAATACTTCAAAGACTATTCAGTGGAACAAATGGAAAAGCTAAGTCCACAACTAGGTTTAATTCCAGTTCACTTAATATTTCACAAAGAACCCACTGTCTTGTTAACCATGCCAAACTGCTCAACTCTCTTGTGATAGCTTCACTTGTTTTGTCCCCTTCTTAACAAAAACAAATTTCCAGTTGAGCATTATTAGGAGTTATTCTCTAAGCCTTTTCCCAACATGTGGAACAAAATCACCTGAGGCACTTGTCAAAAATGCTGATTCCCAGGGCCCAACTCGGAACCTCTACCTTCTCTTATGCCACCATTCTGAAGCCAGTACTGGTTAAATTTAATTACAAGTTATGCCTTCTGATAAAAGACACCTATGTACAAGCAAACCCTCAAGTAAAATAGTTATGCTATTAATGTAGTTTCCTATGGTAGCTAAATAAAAAGAGTTGAGTCTATTTTAAAGGATTACAGGAAATTCTCGATTCTCTTTACCAGTATTTTTACGAAATTCTGTTATTTTGTAAAGCAAAGTGATGTATGCTTGGATCCTGGAAGAACAATTGTTTCATAAAATTTTCCTATGAAGTAATATTTGCTACAGTGGGATATGGCCTACTTAATTTTAAACTAAATTAGTGAGATCCCCTTAGAACAGTGGTTCTCAACCTGTGGGTCGTGACCCCTTTGCAACAATGAAAATACATCCTGCATATCAGATATTTACGTTATGATTCATGACGGTAGCAAAATTACAATATGAAGTAGCAATGAAAATAATTTTATGGTTGGGGGTCACCACAACACAAGGAACTGTATTCAAGGGTCACGGCTTTAGGAGGCATTCAGAAGGTTGAGAACCATTGCCTTAGACCATTATACCAACAGACATCTTGCTCAAAAGTGACCTTATTTGTGATTCTAGAAATATGGAAGCCCAATGTGTGAGCCTGAAAACTAGCTTTCCTCCTTCCCTGACACTTTAAAAAATATATTTCATGGCTCAGCGCCTGTGGCTTAGCGGGCTAAGGCACCAGCCACGTACACCTGAGCTGGCAGGTTCGAATCCAGCCTGGGCCCGCCAAACAACAACAACGGCTGCAACCAAAAAAAAAAAAAAAAAAAAAAATGGCCGGGCGTTGTGGCGGGCGCCTGTAGTCCCAGCTGCTTGGGAGGCGGAGGCAAGAGACTCGCTTGAACCCAGGAAGTGGAGGTTGCTGTGAGCTGTGATGTCGCGGCACTCTATCCAGGGCGACAGCTTGAGGCTCTGTCTCCAAAAAAAAAAAATATATATATATATATATATGTATATGTATATATATATATATTTCATGGCATTTCAAATGCGGGAGAAATTTGTCTCACCTTGTAAACTTGTAGCTTTAGCTATCAGTTAAAGTAAGGACAGTTTTTACTGAAACTTAACTAGTACAAATAGCGCAAATTTTTTAACTAGAGAAAATGATTTATTTTTCTCTTTGTGGGTGTCACCATTACAGAGAGAAGCAACAGGAAGGAAAAAGATTCTTGCTTACGGATATGAATTTGAGAGAAAATCATCCAGGCTGTCATTCATTTTCTGGTTCTCAGTTTACTCGCATCATGTACGTAACCTGGCTATCTTGTCTCAGGAAGTGGATACGTTAGTATCTGACATGAATTAGCTCCGGAAAGGTTTCCTACTCCCCACTCCAGGAATTACTCAGTGAGAGATTTAGGTATATTTGTAAAGAAAGAGATAAGATCCCACTAATCACTGACTGTGCATCTTACAAGGGTACAAGTGAAAATTACTAAAGGTAGAATATAAATATCTTCATGTAGTGATTAAAAGGCCATGTAGGCTATGTTAAATAGTTCAATGAAAATATTTCAGATTGTATATAAAGTCAGCACATTATGCCCCATGATTGCACCAATGTACACAATTA
>CAUYRH010029198.1:0-13103 GCA_963574655.1 Perodicticus potto | reverse complement strand
AGTAATTTATTGTTCTGAAATGGAAATTACAAAAACTTTGCACTAAGATAAATGGATTGGCAGGAAATTTATGCTCATCAATGGACAAAATTAAAGCTTTCAATGATTGCTATACACATGATTGTCTCCATACCTTACAAGTGACATCTAGCATTCTTAGCCAGGAGGAAAATTGAATGGACTCATAAAAATTAATTAATTCTCAAAGTTTCAGCAACTTAACTTATGCTTTTTAAAAAAACTATTATAAGAATATAATTTTTTTTTGAGACTGAGCCTCAAGCTGTCACCCTGGATAGGGTGCCGTGGCATCACAGCTCACAGCAACCTCCAATTCCTGGGCTCAAGCGAGTCTCCTGCCCCTGCCTCCCAAGTAGCTGGGACTACAGGTGCCCGCCACAACACCCGGCCTTTTTTGGTTGCAGCCGTCATTGTTGTTTTGGCGGGCCCGGACTGGATCCAAACCTGCCAGCTCAGGTCTACGTGGCTGGCACCTTAGCCCGTTGAGCCACAGGCGCTGAGCCAAGAATATAAATTTTTGAGAAAAAATATTTTTGAAAGTTAATTTCTGAACTAATAAAGGGAATTTCCTATATTTTAATCTATTTATTTTTTTTTTTCATATTATGCTATAATTGAAAACTAAGTCAAACAAAATATTTTATGGGATATAAACAATGTTAAAATAGTATCTGTTGCTTTATTGTTGGGAACCAGCCCCGACAGTGCTATGGGTTCCCTTGCAGTGGCTTGGTGGTATAAAAGGATGAAGAAGAATGAAAAATAAGAGACAAGAGACACAAAGAGACCAAGGATAGTTTTAAGAGCCTGGCTGGGGTCAGCAGGCTGCATCCCTTCTTTGTGAGGTTCTAGTAGCCACCCCAAATTCCAGGCTCCCTCTGTGTTTATTTCATACACCAGTGTTTCAATCATAAATCTCATGAAAGGAAGGAAACAATCCTGTCATGGTTCTTGCTGCACTAGCATTTCTCTAACTAAACTAAATCTTTAACTAACTACATTAATTGTATGGATTTACTTGCTACTTTTATTGCTTTAAAGTATTTATGATCTTTATACAGAGTTTGGAACAGTGAAAACAGTCCAGGAGCAGGATGTCAGAGAAAAAATCCCAATTAGACCAACCTCAAACACAGAATTGATTTTTTTTAATACCCAGAAAGACTTATGTCCAGACTGGTAGACTCCTCTTATCATGCCAAGGTAACAGAAGAAAAGAGATATTTTATCTCTTTATCTTATCCAGCACAATTTTGCTGTATTCAACAAAGTTTAAACTTTTCACTTTCTTAACTCCCCAAAATCACTCTCCTGGAGCCAGCAGCCTCCCCCTAAAGAAAAGCCTTTGCACTTACCATCAGGACTGCAGGGGAGGGGAAGTTCCAGCAAGACAGCTCTCAGAATTTTAAACTGGCAGGTCTCTCACAGCACTTTGCACTGAAACTAGGGCTTTCCCAAATCATTTTCCTTCTTTCACTGTTTTCTTTTTGTTCTTCCTCTACAATCATATTCCTAATTCAATTCTTAATCTATTTAGAACTAATGATTGAATATTGGTTTCAAGTTTATAAAATCATTACTAGCAATGCAAGCAACATCAAGATATAACTCTTCCTTTAAATATTCCCATATGCACCCTACACATTATTTTATATATAGACATTTAAACTATAATGGTGCTTATTTAGGGAAATCTGACATTATTATGATTTTTTTCTCTTTGCTCCAACAATAGATTAAATTTGCAAAATATATTGACCCTTTTACATTGTCAATATAAAACAAAGACAGCATGGTAGTGTGTGTGCTGTTAAGACAAAGAAAAATGGGTGAAGATTCAGAACTCAGCTGTGGAAACAAACTGCTTGAAATCAAATCGTTAGATGTGTTGACCATATGATAGTCTGCAAGTTACGTTTTATACAATTCTCCGTTTCTTCAATGACAAATAGGACTTAAAGGGACCGCTTTATGGCTGAATAATGCTTAGAATAATGGGTAGTGAATAGTGCACTCTTGATAAATACTAGATAATTATAAAAGCGGCACATATTTTGGCCATCAAATAATCTTACAGGGATATGTTATTGAAGATGTTCTCTAAATAGGTGTACTGGAATACAGAGATTCATAGAGTTTTACATTTATAAAAATACTTATAGAGTCAGTCATATCTATAATTAAAATTCAGATACCTTGGAAATAATATTTTTCCCTTCTAAGTGTCTTCTAATTCTATTATCATTAATTATATCATTAAAGATATAAAATACTGGCTGGGTGCAGTGGCTCATGACTGTAATCCTAGTATTCTGGGCAGCCGAGGTGAGTGGATTGCATGAGCTCAAGAGTTCAAGAGCAGGCTAAACATGAGTGAGACCCTGTCTCTACTAAAAAATAGAAAAACTATCTCAACATTGTGGCAGGCACCTATAGTACCAACTCCTCGGGAGCCTTAGGTAAAAGAAGACCCCTTGAGCCCAGGAATTTAATGTTGTGTGAGCTGTGATGACAATATGGCACTCTACCCAGGGTTGATACCAACATCTTCAAGGTTTCTTTGTCTCGGTGATTGAAGAATGAATCCACAGACCACAGATCAGTGGTAAGACAGGATTTATTTACAGAAAAGGAAAAAAGTACAAAAACGCCAAAGCTCCTGGAAGATAGAACCCAGGTTGGGTAAAGAGCTCTCTGGCTCCCTCTGTCTGTCTCTCCCTGGGCTCTCTCCTTAGAGGTACATATAGTTGCATGGGGTTATTTAGCCCAAACTCAATTGTTAAATTTAGTGTGAGTGGGTCCTCTAAAATTACATTCAGCAGGAACTCAGTTGTTGTATTTAGCAGGTGTGGGTCGTCTGAAGTTATATTCAGCCTGAGCTCAGCTATTACATTTAGCAGCATGGGGTCAGAACTCAGTTAATGAATGGAATTTTAACAATCCATTTTATTTAGGCCTAGGAAACTTACATGAAATTGACCAGGCCTAGAAAAGGTGGTGTTACCACTTCAGCGGGAAGTGCAAGACTCCAGCAGGGGAGTCTCCTCTCCCTTAAGTGGGGGAGACCTAAGGCGCTGGTGTCTCCCCAGCAGTTGTCTGGCCCCTCTGGTTACTGGAGCCTCCTATGCTCCCCCCCCCACCCCCTAGCCCTTTGGTTCTGCTGCTGGCTGCTACTGCACCAACACCACCAGGGCTAAGGCAGCAGGTTCTGGCACCACCTGTCCTGTATCAGGGTCAAAGAATGAGATTCTGTCTCAGAAGGAACACAAAAAAGACAAAATACTCGTTAATAGTCATCTAATAACTGAAACAAAAGGAAGACTATAGTAAAGGAAGATCCAGGAAAAAAAATACATCCTTAGTCATTAAGGGTGGTGGCTTCCCCAGAGAATTTGGAATAGAGGAAAGGAGATTATGGTAAGGAAAGTGAGCCTTCCAAGTGATGGCAAGCTTCCCTACTTATACAAGAGAAACTCCAGGGTCACCCTTCTTAAAACAAGAGCAGTAAATCTAACTTTGTGATGTGATGTTGGAACAAGATTGGTAGATTCCATTAAGGCAAATCTTTACTGTTCCTACATAATTTTACTTTGTATGAAATATATATATATATTAATAATAAATAATAAATATATATATATATATATTTTTTTTTTTTTTTGTAGAGACAGAGTCTCACTATGGTCCTTGGTAGAGTGCCTTGGCATCACACAGCTCACAGCACTCACAGCAACCTCCAACTCCTGGGCTTAGGCGATTCTCTTGCCTCAGCCTCCCGAGTAGTTAGGACTACAGGTGCCCGCCACAATGCTGGGCTAATTTTTGTTTTGCAAGTTCAGCCAGGCTGGGCTTGAACCCGCCACCTTCGGTATATGGGGCTGGCACCCTACTTGCTGAGCCACAAGCACCACCCTCCATGAAATATGTTTAAAGACAAGAGGTTTGCAAGCTTACTTCTCAATTTTTACCTTTTAATAGTATACAAAAGCTGATAATTACAAAGGGTTAGATTACCGAGTTTGTTTCACCTACAGCACAATGTGCTTTAGATTTTATTGCTCTGTTTAGCTTTAGCTTCTAGTTTTTATTTCCTAAATTACTAATCTGGGATAAATAGTAAAATTTCATAGGAGCACAGGTAGTCTAATCGAATGAAAAAGTATGGTTGGAGATATAGTCCTTTATATACTTTAAAATCCTTCTATGGAAGTAAAAATATTGCTACAGGGAGAAAAAGAAGAAGTGGATTCATGACCATGGATATTGTTGAGAAGTAAAGAATCAATTTCACCACTACAGTACCTATTTTTAGAAACAAGTTTCTGCTGAATTAAAATAATGTTTGCACTGCTTAATAAATGATTTTTTGATAGGAGAGTCAACTCTATTTTTATTATGCATAATGCAGGCAGGGAGATTACACAGGCAGTGTTTCTATTTCCTTCATGTGACTTCTGAAATTAGCCCAAGGTTCACAAGTGAACAAAAATGAACTTTTTAATTAATACTGTAATTCTTTATTAGGCTTGTTAATGATTACTGGTCCTTCCGATTTTGACAAGAGGTGTAATTTTTATTGGTCTAGTTGGCTAATAGACCTTTGCCTATGGTATGTTCTTGTCACACTCTCTTGCATGCTTCTTAGAAAATAACAATTAAAGTTAATAGAATATTTATCATTATTTCAAAGCTGTAACCTCTTTTTTATTTTTAATTTTTTTGCACCATACAACTTCTAAGATCTGAATGTAACATTTGCATTTAAATTAATCCTAGAAGGATTAAATGGCCCTTTGTAAAGCACAACAAAATAAATATAGATATACACCTGACTTACTAAAATAGTTATTAGTTATTTATGTTTTTCAAAGATTGTATTAATGTTATCTCAGCTTACTCTTTACAAAAAGGAACTATTAAACCCAATTAAAAATTGAGAAACCAAATTCAAAGGAGTCAGTATATGTAAAATCATAAAAAATTGTTATTTTTGACATTTCTTTTTTTTAACCTAGTTAATTTCATATGGTTTAACTCATACATGACTAAGCTCTGCTGTTACTCATTTGGTCTTCTAGGCACTGTTCACAGTATCACCTTTTCTCCTTTTCCGTGGCAATGTTCCAAGTGAACACAAAAAATTTTTGTATCATATAGTTTAAATTTACTAGGGACACTAGATCTCAAAAAGGTGAATCACACTTTTTTTTAAATTTAAGTATATGAATGCTTTAAGAAAACTTAAATTAAACTATAAGTGGTAATCTTTTTAAAGGTATAGCTTTCAGCCACTTGATCCATCTCTTAAATAAATTTCTACTTTTATAATGCAATTGGATTTTAATACATATACTTTTGAAAAGTAAACATACAAGGACATATAAAATAAGTATTAATTGATTAAATTGCAACTATTAGAGAGCTGAAGAGGACAGAAATTATACCTCTGACTCTTGTTTAGCTGTAGTTGGTCACATAAATGGCAATTAATTTAAATTATGCAAGTCTAGGGAAGCTAGGTAGAGGAAACCCAGAAAAAACAGGTGAAATTTTTTGTGTTTTGGGGAAAAATAAATCTTATTGTTAAACACATATAATTGCCAATGCTGAGAAAAAATTAAGATACCCCTGATAATTTCCAAAGTTTCATCCAGCTCTAAACTTGATGATTCAGTCTGCTCAGCAATGATTTATTAATTAGCTGCTGCACATCAGCACAGTGGCCCAGTGATTGCAGATTCATATGAAAAAGTATCCATAGACCCATGAATATATTAACAAATTGTGGTACATGTATACAATGGAATACTATGCAGCTTAAAAAGGATGGAGACTTTATATCTTTTATGTTTACGTGGATGGAGGTGGAAAATACTCTTCTAAGTAAAGTATCTCAAGAATGGAAGAAAAAGCATCCAATGTACTCGGCCCTACTATGAAACCAATATATAATCACCTACACATTCATACAAATGATAAAACCGAACTATAGTCCAGAGTAAAGGAAGGAAGAGTAGAGAAAAGGGAGGGAAGGGGGAGTCCTGGAGAAGGGGAGGTATTTGATAGGACCTCACCTAATATGCACAGTGCAATGGTACATTTTAAAACTATTAAGAGTAGAGTATAAATGTCCTTCCGTAACAAATAAGTTCGATGATGGTTATATTAATTTCTTTGATGTAAGCATTCCACATTGTATATCAAATTAGCACATTAAACCCTATAAATGCATTAATGTACACAGTTATGGTTTAATAAAAAAACAAACAAAAAATGAGTACAAACTTCCAATATGCGTGGGTTTCAATTAATATATTATGCTAAAATATGGACTGCCTTTATATTAGAAAAATTGTGACAATATGGACATAATGTTATGTTTTAGATAGCCAACTAGTTTTTAAGAAATTAGTGGGCTTCCAAATTCTTTCTTGAGGGAGAAACAAATGATCAGTTCCATAGAAAAACAGGTATTTTCAATGCAATGTGGTGAATTATGACAGAAATGTAGGAGAAAAAAAAAACACAATGAAACACCAGAGGACAGTTATTTTATCCAGTTTAAATGGGATCTTTTTAGCTCCTTATTAAGAGAGAGCCCACATAGTCGATGAGTTCCACTTTGAATTCAAATAATTCTGTTTCTGGTGGTACCAGGTTATGGCTCTTAGAGAATGAAATGGAACATCAATATTTCAGAAAAAATTTTATGTTACTAAATTACTTGTAAAATATAGATTTATCTCTGGAAAGTATGGCTTACTATGTTCAGCTTGCTTTTACCATCTGCAGTTTTCCTCTCTGTGTTTTCCTAACATCCTTGCCCCATGTGGTGGGATGCTTGGTACCACCAGCGTGCAGCTACTGTGTGGGAGAGGATACTATGACCACCAATACGTGGTCTTCCTTATCTTTCTGTGAGGATGAAGAATCTCTCTCCATCTTCCTCTCAGATTTCATGGCATTAATTTTTCTGATCTCCACTTCTGCTTCACTCTCTCCACTGCCATTGCTTTTGTGTAGGCAGAATATTACTATAATTAGTTTTAGCAACTCTTCAGTTTTCCAGTTTACGTCCTAAACTATTTTAAAATCATCTTCCACAGTTTTTAAGATGCAAATGCAATCATATCACCATGCTTTCAGAATTTAATTCAATTTTTTATTTAATCCAAAATATTCTATATGACGTATTACTCATTTATTCATTTCTCCCTTGCTACTTTCCTCCTCAATAACTTATCGGCAAGACTGGCTATTCATACTGTAGTTCATTGTGTATAATGAGCTCCCATACATAATGCACAGCCACATTTTTGACCAAAACTTTTTAGAGAAAAAACTTCGTTTTTAACTTTGAATTCAAATTCTTATTTGTTTATATTTAGGTACTCCTTTTTGTATTATAAAATAATTTCAGCATTTATTTTTTAATGTATTATGGTACAAGAAATTTTATGTAACATAATTACAAAACCCAAGACTAGATACAAACAAGAAGAAATTTCATGCACTAGTAACAAATTTATGATATTTCTGTATCATAGAAGGCCAAGAGCTCTGTGTCATTGTCTATATCAGAAGTTTTGTCTTCTTCAATTTCTAAATTACTGGTGTTTTCTGAAAGGTCACTTTTCTTATTCAGTAAATTTTTTCATCCTCAGTTTCATGGACACCACTTTGGCATTTTAAAAACAAATTTGCAACCACTTCCTTCTTGACACCACTCCACGATCTTACGATCGAATCAGAAACCTGGGCACAGATGCTTTCTTGATTCTACCTGTGGGTGTTAAATCATTACCACCTGACTGCATCCATGACATCCTCTCTTTCATCATTAGGGCCACCCTTGCTAGAGTGCCATGATGTCATAGCTGGAAGCAAACTCAAACTCTTGGGGTTAAGTGATTCTCTTACCTCAGCCTCCCAAGTAGCTGGGACTACAGGCCCCCACCACAATACCTGGCTATTTTTGTTGTTGCTGTTGTAGTTGTCATTGTTGTTTGGCAGAACCTGGGCTAGGTTCGAATCTGCCAGCTCCGGTGTAAGTGGCTGGCTCCCTAGCTACTGAGCTATAGGTGCAGAGCCTACAAAATGCTTTTTTCCTGACACATCAAGAGGTTGAAGTTGTCTGGTTAGTCCACCAGATCTCAGTAAGTTGGTTTTTTAAGTTTTAATTGCTTTTATACTTTCTATAATATGGACTTTGAAGTGATTAAAAACAGGAAAAACTGTTTTTCTAAGGAATCCTCTAGGCCTTCTGACTAGACTGTGTTAAACCAGATTTTCATGCCTTCATCATTCATGCATTGTTTGCCATGCATGTTGACAATAACCTGACTTGGCATCTTGTTTTCCAGAAGTATTTTTCTTTCAAAACTGATTAGAGGTGGTAGCTTTGTCCCATCTGCACAACAGGCGAGAAAAGCAGTGACATTAATACCGGAGTTTCAGGTTCTTGGTCTCAGCAACGGAAGAATAAACAAATGGGCCACAGGATTAGTGGTAAGTCATGATTTATTTACAGAAACAAAAATTATAACAAGGACAAAAACCAAATCCCTTGGCAGAGAGAACCCAGGAGGGGAACAAGCTCTCCTGCTACCTCTTAGAGATCTGTTCTTGAGCTTTCTGCTCAGGGGTTTATACAGTCACAGGGGGTTGTTTTGCTAACTCAATGTTGACTTTCAGGACTGTGGGTCTTCATCAATTACAGCCAGCTGTCCAATGAAGACTCAGGCCCTGGAAACTGACATGACATTGGCCAGTCAGAAGACCACCAGGAAGAGACAGCAAGGCACCATCCATAAAATTGACTAGCTAGAAGAGCACGGGAAGGAGACAGCAAGGTGCCAGTGTCTCCCCGCAGGTGTCAGGCCCTTCCAGCAAGCTGGTTCCTCCATCCCCAGCAGCATTAGCATTGCCAGGGCCAAGGCAGCAAGTCATGGGCCGCCTTGTCCTGCATCTACATGAGTTTTTCATGTAGACTCCTTTTAACAGCCATGGTCTTTGCTCCTAAGGACAGACATCTGTGGGTGGCACATCAAATGTGAGTGAAACCTCATTCACATTGACAGTTTTAGACAGCTCAGAGTTCTGAGTCTTTCAAAGATTTATAACGTAAGAATGACATTCTAAAACTTGATTCTCACAGGCTGCTGGAAAGTTTTGGGCAAGTTTTGTTGGGGTCCTCATGCTGAAACCTTCTCTTTTGATAAAGTTAAAGCACCATTAAAGTGTCCCTGAGAAATAATATTTTTTCTTATCTCATCCTATTACCCTCTTTTTGTATCATCTTGGTCAAAACAGAGATTCCACTTTGATACTGCTCCAGAATTCAGCTCTTCACCTCCTGCTAAACCTCCAGCAACTTAGCAGGATTACTGCACATGGATGGCCTTCTTCTATCTTGCATCAGAAGACACTTTTCCTCCTGTCCCCTCTACAATCTGATGATACTGTGTGTGGGAGGAGTGTAAAGTGCCTCTCAGCAGCTCTATTCCCATGCTCCTTAGCATATTTAATAACTGTTAGCTTAAAACTTGTGGTCTGTGAAAACCATTTTGAAATTTCCCAAGGATTTTCCAATAATTTTTGTAAAAATACCAGCTGGTTTTTTATACCTGTATAATTGTCCTCATACTATTTCTTCTGCCTGAAATCACCTCAATTTCATCATTTTCATCATTTTGTTGAATTTTTCTTTTAATACACACCCCAAATATCTTCTTTTCCAAAATAGTTTCTAATCCTAAGATTTATTTGGATGCCTCTCATCGATACTCATTATCAGATGAGTCTTGATGCTCCATAATCAGATGCTGTAAGAATAGCCCCGATGGCATTTGCTGATATGAGAGATATAAAATTCTATGCATTTATTTATTTTCAGTTAAAAATTTTTATTTTAAAACAACAGAAGATCCACAGGCAGTGGCAACAATAAACGTGGAGAGATTCCACACACGTTACCCAGTTCCTTCTAACAATATTTTCAAAACAATAGCAAAATACCTACAAGATAATGACTTTGATGTTGTTCAGATTTACACAGTTTTACGCATTAATTTAAGTATGCATGTTTGTGTGTATTGTGTGTACAGTTTTATCCCTTTACAATGGCCCATCCCCTTCCACAGAAAGTGCAGAGAGCAATTTCATCACTAAAATGATACCTGGCCTTGCCCCTTTAGAGGTGCACCCTTTTCCTCATCTCTATCACCTGCCAACCACTAATAAGTTCTACATGTCTGTAATTTCTTTAAATTAAAAAGAGTTACATAATGGGTAAATGGATATACAAAATATGGTCTCTATACACAATAAACTATTATATTATTCAGCTTTAAAAAAGGATGAAATTATGGCAGATCCTATGACATAACTTGTTCAAGGTGTGCATATGAAAAGCTTATTCTGTGGTAAATAACCAAGTTACAAAAGAACAAATTATGATTCCAATTATATAAGAAACCTAAAATACTCAAATTTATAGAGACCAGAAATAGAATGGTAGTTAAGCAGGAACAATGGGTTAATGCTTAATAGTTTCATATTTTCAGCTAGGGAGGAGGAAAGAGTGCCAGAGATGGATGTTGCTCATGATGGCACAATAATGCAATATATTAATACTTAATGCTATAAAACTACACACTTAAAGTGATATTTTTATGCTGTGTAGGCTTAACCACAATAAAAAATATTACATAAATAGAATTATGCAATATGTCACCTTTGGATAGTGATTATTTTTCAGTAAGTATAATTCCATGGAGATTTATCCAAGTTGTGTATATGAAAGTACATTATTTTTAAGCACTCCATCCTGTTTCACTTATTTATTTTTGTTTTCTTTCACCAACACTACACTGTCTTGATTAGAGTAACTTTATAATAAATCTCAAAATAGGATAATATCAAAACTCCAGTTTTATCCTTCTTTGTTGATATTGCACTGCTTATTGGGTAGTTTTCATTTCCATCTAAACATTAGAATCAGTCTGTCAGTATCTAAAAAATAAATTTCTGAAATACGCTTTTAGATCTCATTGAATCTGTATATCAAATTGGGCAAAGCAATCTTCCCATCCCTGAACATGGAATAGCTCTCTATTTTCCTGGTTCTTCCTTGATTTCTTTTAGGAGAGTTTATTTAGTGTTACTCACATATATATTAGAATTTTTTTTAAGTGTAACATTTTCCATGTATTTTCCAAAATACATTTTTCATAATGTATTTTGAATTAATTTTTTTTTTGAGACAGAGTTTCACTTCCTTGCCCTTGGTAGAATGCCATGGCATCATAGCTCATGGCAACTTCAAACTCTTGGGCTGAAGCAATCCCCTTGACCCTGCCTCCCAAGTAGCTGGGACTACAGGTGCCCACCACATACCTGACTGTTTTCAGAGGTGGGGTCTTGCTCTTTCTGAGGCTGGTCTCGACTCCTGAGCTCAGGCAACCCACCCCCCTTGGCTTCCCAGAGTGTTCGGTGTGAGCTGCCGCTCCTAGCCTTGAATTAATTTGTAAATAATATGTGGGACTTACTCTCTTTTCTTCTTATTTATTTATTTTTATTTGATCTGTGGATGTTCAATTTTCGACCACCATTTGCCACAAAGGCTATCACTCTTCCATTGAATTACTTTTACACCTTTGTTCAAAACATAGCTGTGCTTATTTGTTTTATTCTATATTGGGGCTCTCTGTTCTGTTTCATTTATCTATGTGTCTATCCCTCCATTAATACCATAATATTTTAATTTTTATATTAATAGTTTTATAATATAACTTATTGAGTAGGGTCATCCTTCCCACTGTAATTTTCTTTTAAAAGATCGTAGTGCTCAGAGATTTCCACATACATTTTCAAATATTTTCTATACCTGCCCAAATCCTTCTTAACATTTTGGTATAAATTGCCTTAAATCAATGTACCAATTTGGGAAAAATTAATATCACAGGATATGCGTCAGTCTCTGACTCTTGGTAGAGAGTCAAAAGACTCTGAGGTTAATTCCTATTCTAGGGAATGCTTAGTTACTCATCCTGGATGACTTTTGCCACTAGATGGAGGTTCAGGAACTACCTACACTTGATCTTCTGCCACTGAGTTGAGGACCACAAACTACATTTCTGTGTCCTCTGTTGTTCTGTTGTGGGCTGGGGATGCTGACTCTGTGTTGCCTTTAGCTCCTAAGTGAAAGGTCAGGAAACACAAGACCCACTGAATTGGCATTCCTTTATCATCAAAAATACCTTTTGTACTCATATTTCTTCCTACAATTTAACATTGCTTTTAAAAGGCTTTACTCTTGGTAGAATTCAAGACTGTATAAAGAATATGTTTATTTAGATAGAGTTATGAGTATTGACCTGGTAACACTTTTGACTATATTCGTTATCATTTTTGCCCTGGATTTGCTTTCTGTCTTTCATTTTCACTTGGAGAATATGTCTTTGAATTATGAGCACAGTTTTATTGTGCTGGGTGTATTCTTTATTTCATTCAATTTCATTTATTTATGTCGTTCATGCAGACATCCATGGAAATCAGCAAAGAAATGTAAATAAAAAATATGCCTTTGACACACTCAAAGTCTTTTGAAAGATAGTGAAAATTCCAACACTAAAGAATATGAACTATAAGATAAATAAGCAGAGAAAATCTAACAAAACTTTTGTCAACTAAATTCAATGAAAAATGCTGTTTGTCATCCAGTGGGGAAAAGAGTCCATATTTAACAAATGTTGCTGGGTGAACTGGCTGGCGACCTGTAGAAGACTAAAACTAAACCCACACCTCTCATCGTTAACTAAGGTAGACTCTCACTGGATTAAAGATTTAAACTTAAGACATGAAACTATCAAAATATTAGAAGAAAGTGCAGGGAAAACTCTTGAGGGAATCGGCTTGGGTGAATATTTTATGAGGAGGACTCCCCAGACAATTGAAGCAGTATCAAAAATAAACTACTGGGACCTGATCAAACTAAAAAGCTTCTGTACAGCTAAGAACATAGTCAGTATAGCAAGCAGACAGCCCTCAGAATGGGAGAAAATATTTGCAAGTTATGCCTC
>CAUYRH010029196.1:0-16615 GCA_963574655.1 Perodicticus potto | reverse complement strand
GTATTGGGGCGGGCCTGGGGCGCAAAGGTTTTGGGCGGGGCCCCATATGGGGGTTGTGGTGGGGCGGCCCGGGCCAAACCACGCAAAAAAAAAAAAAAAAAAAAAAAAAATTACTAAGTATATAGGGCTGAAGTCTATAGGGCTTCTTTTTTTAAAACTAGTAATGAAGCATATGTAACATATGTAACACAAGGAAAAGCTTTCTTGCTGTTTTAAATTTCTTTCAACTGAAATGTGAAATTGTTAAAAGTAAGAGATTGAATCGGAATTCATTATTCACATTATATATGAAAATGGTTGTCCAAAAGTTGATGTAATAATTATATATTAGATTAAGACATCTTCCTGGGCCACATATCACTGTGTAGATGGCAGCAGGTGTGGGACGACTACACTATCCAGCACCTAAACCATAGCTCTTTCCAGAACAGCAGGGGAAACCAGCACTGCCTTCCTCAAAGTGGTACTTACGGTCACTGTAGTTACGTGTATCTGCTGAATTATGTCAGATGTGTCACCCAAAGCTCTGTTTCTCCTGCATTAGCCACAGACTTTGGGTCTCTCCCCTAGCTGTTTAGAGTCTGAGATCATGAATGTTGCTCTTGAGGGAGAGAAGAGAATGGTAGTGAGTTTTGAATATAAGTTATAAAGAACTGGCAAAGAATAGGAACAAGAGATTCTGAATAAGATACTTTTTTGTTTGTTTGTTTTTTTGTAGAGACAGAGTCTCACTTTATCGCCCTCGGTAGAGTGCCGTAGCGTCACACAGCTCACAGCAACCTCCAACTCCTGGGCTTAGGCGATTCTTTTGCCTTAGCCTCCTGAGTAGCTGGGACTACAGGCACACGCCACAAGGCCCAGCTATTTTTTTGTTTTTGCAGTTCAGCCGAGGCTGGGTTTGAACCCGCCACCTTCGTCATATGGGGCCGGCGCACTACTCGCTGAGCCACCGGCGCCGCCCTGAATAAGGTACTCTTTATGGACTTTACTGCTGTAGCACCTGGGATAAAAAGTCTGAGTGAGGAATGAGGCACTAGCAATTTACTTACTGTACTATAGATTCTGAAGATTAATAGCATTTTGTTCTTCTTGTACAGCACATTGGATACGTGAAAAGGGTATATGGTCTGCCTTTGTGCACTAAATTTCTGTCTGATTTATAAGCTGCATAGAGATCTCCATCAAAATAACAAAAAAGGTTTTAGTGTTGCTTAGAATGGCATTCTGACTTTTGTCTAAGAGTGAAATGTGATTTAAAGTGTATTGCTTTCTTGATGGGGAAATTAAACCCCTCCCCATTGCCTATTTTATAACTTATTTCAAATAATTCCCTCACTCTGGTTTGTGGCAAGCATGATTTTTTTCAATTTTGACAGAGTTATTTTGATCTGACAACAACATCACCCAGTAATGGCTCTGTTCTAAAAGGGAAGGCACTTAGTGTTGGCTTTGACGACATCACGTCTTGTGGAGGGGATAATGTTGCAACTACAAAGAAAATGCTCACCACTGCGAACAGGTGGTCGTTCTCACCTAAGGCTTCAGCTCACTCTTCAGTAACCTACAGAACCTAAAAATGAACAGGAATAGCAATCTGTACAATTTGATGTTAGAAAAAAAAATCTGGTGTATAATTAAACAGGACCCTCTCAGAATTTCCACGAATTTGTCATGAAGCTACGCTCTATAGATAGTCTTATAAGGGCTTTTTTGTGACCCTGTTCTAAAGAGATACTTTTGAAAAAGTAAAAAAAAAAAAAAAAAAAAAAAAAGACAATGGGCAATCTTTAGGAAACTTTAAAAATCTTAGGCAGAATTTTATTTCTTAGATTTTCAAAAACAAAATTTCCATGAAAATATATTTATGGTCAGTTCTAAATACATTTTGAACAAAACTATGTATACATATGGTATTTTGCCATGAGTAATGTGCTTCTGTGTATAATGTGCACTGATGATTTTAGCTCAAACTCTCAGAAAAACAAACTTTCATTTCAATTTAAATTGTTATTTGTTTATATTTATATATTTGATTTTTGCTTAATAAAGGAATTTTACCATTTATTCTTAATATATTATGGTACAAAAAATTTATGTAAGAAATAATTGCAAAACACAAGAACAAATCCAAGGTAAAAGAAATGTTACATTCAAGTACCAGTTTTATGGTAATTGTTAATAAATATCATAAATATTTATTATCGAAATTTGTTAATTTATGATATTTATGCATCATAGAAGGCAAGGAGATCAGACCTATCTGTCTGCTTTGATTTCTATGTAACTGATGTCTTTGAAGAGTCACTTTTCTCATCCCAGTAAATTTTACCATGCTTAGTTCCACTCATGGTATTACTGATACCACTTTTTGAAAACAATTTTGCTACCACTTCCTCACTGACACCATTCCATGATCTTAGGATCCAATCACAAACCTGGGTGATGAATGCTTTCTTGATTCTGCCTGTGGGTGTTAAATCCTTACCAGCTGACTGCATCCGTAATATCCTCTCTTTTTTCATTAGGGCCTTAACAGGCTTGCTTATGACACATCAAGGGGGTGCAGTTGTCTGGTTGGACCACCAGGCATCACAGCAAGTTGGGTTTTCCATTCTGCTGCAATGTCTCTTGCACTTTGTGTAATGTAACATGGGCTTTGAAGTAATCAAAAGCAAGCAAAGCTGTTTTATTAAGTAATCTTCCAGGCCTTAGTGACTTTGTTAAAGCAGATTTTCATTCCTTCCTCATTCATCCATCTTTTTTCAAGCTCATGGGTAATAACTCCATTTGGAATACTTTTTTTGAAATGTTTTTCTTTTAAATATGATCATAGGTGGTAGCTTCGTCCCGTTTGCACAAGACAGAACAATAGTGAAATGTGTGTTCTCATGTCCACTAGTTTTAACAACCAAGTTCTCTGTTTCTTTGATGTCCACAGTTCTGCTGGATAATACATCAAATGTGAGCGGGACCTCATCCATATTGGCACAGCCTAAAGTATAAACCTTTTGAAGATTCATAACTTGAGAATGAAATTCCAAAACTTTTTTTTTTTTTAAATTCCAAAACTTGATTCTCATAAACTGCTGGACTATTTTGAGCAAGTTTTGTTTGTGTCCTCCTGCTCAAACCTTCTCTCTTCATAAAGTTAAAGCACCATTTAGGTATCCCTAAGAAATCATTATTTTTTCTTCTGTTGTGCAATCCTTTTATCCTTCTCTTGTATCATCTTTTCCAAACGGAGATCCCAGTTTCATGCTGCTCCATAGTTCAGGCCTTCACCTCCTGCTTCACCTCTGGCCACTTTCCAGGATTCCCTTGTATTACTTTCTTCTGTCTTGGCATCTGAAGGAGCTTTTCTTCCTGTTGCCTCCATGAGCTGATGACTGTCTCTGTGGGAGGAGGTTCAAAGTGTCTCTCACCAGCTCTCTTGCCAGGCTCTTTAGCATATTTAATAACTGTTAGCATAAAGCTTGCAGCGTGTGAAGAACATTTTGACATTTCCCAGTGGATTTTCCATTAATTTTTGTAAAACTACCAGCTAAATTTCTAACTCATGCCGAAAGTGCACTCAGAGAAATATGTCACTCTTTGTTACCCCAAAATGTTCTCTTTGTAAGTTTGTCCTAAGTTGAACAAAAACTGACTACTGTATTCCAGGGTATTATTTTGTATACAGATATTGTTATTGCTTTCTAGGGTGACATTTTTAACACATAAGCATAAATGAAAGAATTAAAAACATTTATAGGGATCACTACGAAAGTTTTAAGACTGTTTTGGTCCGTTATGTCACTCCCAAGAAACAGAGCTGAAAGCATCTTTCTGATTCACTTATGTAAGTTTCAACTTGCTCAGCTGATCAGTGTTGCTGGGAGGACTTCATTTGTTTCTGTCCATGCAGATTTTATGTTTCTTGATTTTTCTATTTCTCAAAATTTTTGTAACGACCTACATGTACAGGTATGGACTTAGGACTACATGCGTATAAGCACATTCTCACTATTCCTTCAAAAATTTCAGCAAAAAGTGTATATAATATAAGTCAAAATACATAGCTCAGGAAATGAAAAGAGTCAGGGTTGTTGATGTAGCTTTGATACATGACTATGTTATCCATACAGATTTTTATAGCCCAAAGAGAAAATTTAAATTGCGACACACAAATAAATAAAAATAAATAAATAAATAAATAAATAATGACACACTCATTTGAAGTTTTGGAATAAAAAAAATACTGATGGAAATTAAATTATTGATTATCTCTGAAAGGCCTCTTAGAAAGAGGTACAAAAGAATCTTTGGCATTTCTGGAAATACTACCTATTTTAAAATGAGTTGTTTACATGTATGTTTATGTACACATTTGTAAAAAATAATTAATCTGTATACTAAAGTATAATGAATTTTAAAGAACTTTACTGTATAAATATTATTTTTCAATGAAATTTGGGAGCAGCACCTGTGGCTCAGTGGGTAGGGTGCAGGCCCTATATACCAAGGGTGGTGGGTTCGAACCTGGCTCTGGCCAAACTGAAATAAAAAAAATAGCTGGGCGTTCTGGTGGTGGCCTGTAGTCCCTGACCTGGCGGGTTCAAGTCCAGCCCAAGCCTGCCAAACAATAATGATGGCTGCAACCAAAAACTAGCCAGGTGTTGTGGCAGGCACCTTGGTCCCAGATACTTGGGAGACGGAGGCAGGAGAATCACTTGAGCCCAGGAGTTGGAGGTTGCTGTCAGCTGTGATGCCACAGCACTATACCCAGGGCAACAGCTTGAGGCTCTGTTTCAAAAAATAAAAGTTGTAAACTTTCCCAGTTTATAACTGTCCAAGGCTGGTCAAGCAAATTAGGTCTGCTAGAATACACATTATCTATAACTTCTGTACAGTCATGCTCAGTCTCTTCCACTGACTGGAAGGAGCATGACTTGGTTCAGGGTGTCAGTCTATATTAGAGAGCCAAAAATGTCCTTTTGTGTCCATTAAAGTGACCACAGAGTGGGGTACTTTCACTCTGAGATTCTGCCCTAGAGTCAGCTTATCAGCTTTTTGCGCAAGGAGAGCCATAGCAGCTAGAGCCTATAAGCATGGTGGCCATCCTTTTGCCATTCAATACAACTGCTTAGAGAGGTAAGCTACAGGCCTTGGCCAGGATGCAACCAGCTGGGTTAACACACCTACGGACATCTTTCCTCTCTATGAGATATACAGAGTGAAGGACTTGGCCAATTCTGGTAGTCCCAATGCAAGTGCATTTATTAGCCTCATCTTTAGCTGAAAGAAGGCATGTTCCTGTTCTCCTCCCCATTCTAAGGGCTCTCCTTCCTCTCTTTTAGTTCCCTCATACAAAGGCTTAGTCAAGACGGCAAAGTTGGGGATCCAAAGACGACAAAAGCCAACAGCACCTAAGAATTCCCAAACCTACTTTCAGCTCATGGGGAGGGGGAAGCAATTAATGACCTGCCTCCACTTCACGCCTAGATTCTTCTCCTCCTGCTGGAATGTAAATCCTAGATAACATACTTGCCGCTAGCAAATCTGGGCCTTTTTATAGCCATATACCTCTATATGGCATAAAAGACAGTCCATGCCTTGGGCACAGTCCTCCTGGGTAGGTGCCCTGAGAAGAGGTCATCAACATATTGGAGCAGCACATATTCTAATTCCTCCGCTAGGAACTTCTGAAGGTCACAAGCCAGTGCTTGTCCAAAACTCGTGGGTGTTTTGAACCCTTGTGGCAACCTGGTCCATGTGTACTGGATCGCAGTTTTCATGTCTGTACTCTCCCACTGGAAAGCAAACAGCCTCTGGGTTCCCGGAGCCAGCCTTATACTGAAAAAGGCATCTTCGAAGTCCAGGCAAGTGGGCCACTTGGCTTCTCCTGGCAGCAGACTCAGCAGAGTATACGGACTAGGCACAGTAGGATGCAGTGTTACACTTACACCATTTACTGGGAAATTCTCATTTTAGGTTTTAATTTGTCCTGAGGTATCTATATTGACACAGTAAATAACATTTAATACTGCACAAATTTTTCCAGTGTAGCAAACAGTCGTCCTAAAATGTAAAATGGGACCTTTGTTGAGTTTTAAGGCTTCAGAGTAAATATAACTACTGTATTTAATTCTATACTCTTTGTCTAGTCCCATAGTCCCATTTAACAGATCAATTTAGTAAAACAGTTATGTCTCATTTTATAAGTTGACTGTACAGACAAGGCTGGGATTTAATACAAGTGGACCACAACCTCTTTTCTATTTGAATCATTTTTCTCTCTCCAATTTCTCTCTTTGCTAAAGACAAATTATAGCATAACTAACTTAGTTGCCAAAATAAACTGTACCTTCAGTATACTGGGTCTGATTATTTTCATAAAGTGCAGTAAGAATAATTGATTATTAGCCATCTAGTCTCTTCTTTCCTTTAAAATTGGCTTTGCTGGAACTTTTTATAAGGAATCTCAGGCTGGACTTTGAAAGCCTTTCAGAGCCCAGGTTTCATCTGTGTCATTAGATGCCTGTATGCATTGGGTAAATTCCTCTTCTCTTGAGGTCCCCAAGCACATTTTGATTCCCAGAGCCGTCAACAAGCAACCTTCATTACTTACCACAGATCAGGAAATGTTATTGATGGGTATTTGGCTAGTTTTCCAAAGGGCTTTTTTTATTGGCCTTATAAACTCAACCTGAATTTCTTAATGCAGTCTGGACACCTGTGGAAATGCTATTCTAGCCAAGGCTTTGGTAAAATAACCAGTGCCTTCATCATGTCCTATAGAACAAAACAGATTCTTATTGAACTTATGCAGATAACTGTATTGTCAGAAATTAAGAATACTTACAAATTGCTTTCAAATTCTGGAGAAATCAAGGAGAGAGAAAAAATACATGTTTCAAAAAGCTACAAATAGCTCAAAAGACAGAACACAGTTTTCTTGACTTCTAGAAAACAGAACACAGACAGAATCAACAATATTTTGAACAAAGAGTCATAAAAATCTAGTCCAGTTCCACATAACTGATTTCTGTTCTGTTTGAAGTTAAGTTAGCAATACTAATAGACATGTTAACTTTCCAATGAAAGTTATAAAAATCTGCTTTTAGCCTTAAGGTATTCAATTTCCAAAGACATAAGGAATTTGAATTTGAGAGAATTCGGCAGCCTTTCTTTTCTTTTTCGTTTTAGGATAAACTTTGGACTCAGCCGGTTACATAAAAAGCACTTTCTTTTTTTAAATGAATTAAAATCATTACCAACAATATATGTTAGGACAGACCAATACTTTACAGGTGAGGACAGACCAATGCTTTATATATTAGGATAGACAAATGCTTTATAATATTGGAACATATATATATATATATCTATAACCCATGCAAAATTAATCACCATTTTATATTTGACAATGTTTTCTATATATTTTTAATGAATCAAATAAGTTTAATTTGTCTTTCTATGACTTTCAGTGGTCTTAATATTTCAAGAAGACCAAATTTAGAGTTGTCATTTTTTGTTGTGATTATTGGCCCGGGCGGAGTTCAGCCTCGGTGCATGTGGCCAGCACTGCAACCACTGTGCTACGGTTGCCAAGCTCCAAATTTAGAGTTTTAATTTTGGAAGGTTTGTCAAATATTAAGGCTTAAAACATTTGTCTAAATAAAATTACAAGCTAAAATATTTTAAAGGAAATACATAGTCACCTGGATCACATGTAAATTCTTTCACAAATTCTCTTTTATGAGCTTCATTTAACTTGCACAGACAATCTACAAACATTCTAAACTTTCTTTAACTTTTGCCCTGACTTTCGCTTTCTTACATCACCATTCTGTTTCAGGACAAAATTTATCACACAAGATTCTTTCTTTACACAATGCCATTCTCCTTTTTGTCTAATTTCTCTTACTCTCAAAAACTCACTTCCCACAAAACAGGATCTCAGTTTATTATGAAGTCACCCATTCACTCGGCCAAACTGATAATTAGGTTTAAAAAGCAAGAATCTTATTCTTTGACAAAGACTCAATTTCCCCAACAATTTAAACAACCAAACTAGAATATTTTACAAGTGAGAGACATTTTATGACATACAACATTGATACAGGATTTTCCCACTCAGGGATGGATAGGGAACCCCCATTTTTTTCAGGTTCAGTGGACCTCAGACATCAGACTTCCAACTTCAGGTACAAACCCTCTGAGCCCCAGCAAGGTCATGAACAAAGCAGTCCCAAACACTCTGGATGGCTCCACACTGACTAAGGACCTCACACCATAATCCCCTCCCCAGACAAAACCACAGCAAAGACCTAATAACCTGGTCCAAGGTGAGGGGCTGCCTTCATTCATTTACTAGAACATCCATTCAGTTTGTAAAGATATTTTTCCATCTACCAAATCCTGGCTGAAATGTCAGGGCCAATTATTTACCCCTAGACAAAGGACTCATGCAGGAAACCTCCAACCTGGACCAGGACTAAGCTCATTCCTTTTATACCCTTGCAGTGTACTCCATGCTCATCGGAGTTTACACATTTGTTCACACACTCCCAGGTACCTCTGAGGCCATGGTGGCTTTCCTATGAAACAAGCATTGTTTTTCTCAACTGAAACTGATCTTTCTGACCAACTGCAACATTTTTTTAATTAGCTCATGCCTTTTATTTTACTAGTTTATTTATTTGCTTACATTTTTGTTTCTATTTGTTAAAAAGGTGGCGGTCTTTTGAACAAATGAAATTAAAATATATATTCAAATATACAGGCAGTCCCTAAGTTACAAACTTCTGACTTATGTAAAACTTGCACTGCTGAACAGAGGTTATTAAAGATAATGGGTGAGTTTAATGGGTAATTTTTTAAAGAAAAATACCTACAAAAGCTGTCCCACCTATAACCTGGGGACTGCCTATATATACATAATAGAATTTGTGTTCTGTAGAATCCTGGGAAAAGAGGAAACATAAGCATTAATACAGTTCATTATTTTTGAGATTAAAAAAGTCAAAAAGTTGTATGACGCATCTTACTTTTTGTAAGATGTATGTTTTATGAGCAACGAATGTGAAGTGGCCAATGGGGAAACAGTTCTGAAATGGTGTGGGATCATGACTGGACCCTGCCAAGACGCTATAAAACAACCTTTGAAGGATCGTAAATGAAGAATGTAACTTTTAAATCTGGTTCAGGCTGAAAGTCATTACTGGGTGAAACTTGGCTTTAAAAAAGAAAGGTTTGGTTCAGAAACATCAGTGAAGTGTCATTGCCATACTCTGCTCTCAGGATAATGAGGCTTTGACCACAAAGGTCCAGAGAATATAGAAAAGTTGGGCTTTAATACCTCAGGGACTGTTGCAATCTACAAGTTTTAGTTGTATTTGATTCTAGATTGTGAGGGAGAAAAATGAACCACAGGTGATACTGTGTTTACATCTTAGCTAAGAGGAGGTAGAAATAAATGTTTCAAGCTATAAATCTTTTCTTCCTATTATACACTACGTTTTAATCGGGAGGTTTGGTTTCCTGACTCTACTCCTGTTTCTACCACATGTAAATGTCACCTGTGCCAATCATCCTCTCTATCAAAAATTAATGTGAAAATATGGAGTTGGAGTAGAAAGCAATACTTCTTTATAGTGACAGAGGGTGTTTCTCCAGTGGCAGTTAGAAAAAAAACACAATGTATTAACAGAGTAATTTTTGTTTTTCTAACTCAACATGGTCAGTGACATCAGTTATCTGTTGCTCTGTGACACACTACTGCGGAACTCGCCCGGCTCAAGGATCATTGAGTCAGAGTGGGCCTGGCTGGAAAGTCAGTGGGGAGATCGGATGAGGTTTGGTTTTGTTGAGCTGATATGGGCTATTTCACAGAGTCATGGGGCTGATTGATATAAATCAGCTGACTGAGTCTGATCCATTTGGTTTTTCATCTTCCAAGAGGTTTTTCTCATTCATATGGAAGTTTCAGGAGTTGGAGAGGGCACGGAGCTCTGCAAGGCCTCTTAAGTCTAATGCTGGGTAGCAATACGATATCCCTTCTGCACCATTCATGGCCATAACCAGTCATGCCAGCTAAGATTCCAGGAGTAAGGAAAAAGTCTTCATCCCTTAAAGACTTCCAAAAATCACTCTGCAAAGCTCATAGCAGTAGACAGACTGGACAATTTTGGCCACATTTGCAATCTGCTATAAATGATCTTACATTCTTCCATTTTTGTAGAGACATTTCCCACAGGAACATGAGGCTCTGAAGTCTTTCTTTTTTTTTTTTAATTTTTATTTATTTATTTAATTTTTTGTAGAGACAGAGTCTCACTTTATCACCCTCGGTAGAGTGCTGTGGCGTCACACAGCTCACAGCAACCTCCAACTCCTGGGCTTAGACGATTCTCTTGCCTCAGCCTCTCGAGTAGCTGGGACTACAGGTGCCTGCCATGACACCCGGCTATTTTTCTGTTTTGCAGTTCGGCCAAGGCTGGGTTTGAACCTGCCACCTTCGGTATATGGGGCCAGCACCCTACTTGATGAGCCACCGGCACCACCCTCTGAAGTCTTTCTTAAAGACTCAACGGCTTTTTGTCAATATAATTTATATAGGATTAGAAGCAACTTATTACAAGAAGTTTCATACTCCTTGCATGTAATTTTACCCTTCTTCTGCTCTTTCTTTGCCATACTTTAAACTTGTACCCTTGGGCTTTGTCTTTGCTGGATGGTACTATCCTGCAATAAAGTGTGTTCATTACTACCTAATGCACCGCTTGATTGAATTCCAGTACTAGTCAACGTCAGCCAAGGTCATCTTAAGTCTGCCTCTATTTTGGCATGAATCTATTAGCATCAGGAAATAACAAGAAGTTAATAGCTATATTTAAAGTTTGGTTATTTTCATTTTTTCTCTCCTTACATCATAATAAATGGGAACACATATCCAAACTTACTGTTATGAATTAGAACATCTTTCCTAGTAAATGACTTATTGATGCTGAAGTGATTAACTTTTCATTAAAACTTGACATAAAATTCTTCCCTTCATATACCTGTGTTTATTACTGAAGCCCCAGAGGAAAATATATCAAACACAGGACAAGTTGGTTATTTAAAACACTTTGCAACACAGATATTCACAAAGTCTGAAATTTTCTATTTTTTCCTGAAGTCTTTCTATGTCATGATAAAAGGGAATAGGAAAAGGGAATAGATTCCACTAATGTACACAGACTTTTTCTGAAATGTACCCTATTATCTACCTTTAGGATTAATAAATAGTAATTAAAGTGTGGTTCTATATATCTATGTAACATCTTAATAGAGAGATATAAATAAATCATTTTTGGCAGAATATTTTATCATTTGAACCAACGTAATACATAACTTTATATTTCTCCTCATCACGACTCTGTGACATAAGTGCCATGGATTGTGTCACTCCAGTTATTTTAAGACACAGAAAACTGAATGTAAATGTAGTGTCACAAAATCTGTCATTGAGAAAATTTATGTGTCTCTATCCAGAGGACTCTTTCAAAGCATCAGTCCTATTCATTCCTTTATATCCATGGGGGTTGTGATTCTACGAGCACAACATAGCCGTCGGCTAACACAGATGCATCGCCTTTTACGTTAAGTCCCACTTGGACACTGCTTCTCTTTGATAAAGCTCTCCTTCCTAGTCCTCTAAAGGCCATCAGGTTCCCCAGCTAATATTTTAGTGGGCTGTAGAGGTTCAGGGCTGTCTGCTCATCTTGGTGCTACTGTGTAGCTGGTGCCATGGGCAGTGCTGGTGATACGTAATGAGGTCTACTGGTCTACTGAAGTACTATTATGCCAACATCAGGCGGTTCTCAATTTGCTATGGGAATATGGAAGGAGTCTCTTCACCTGAGCCATAATCTGTTACTTTAGTAAAGACAAATTTGGTGGGATTTAGAGAGTTTTCAAATGATATCAGCTCTTATATAAAACTACCAAAGAAGACTAAAAGAAGATCTCCACTCTGTTCATCTCTACCCTTCCTCCCTCATCCTTTTTTTGTTTTTGAAACAGAGTTTCGTTTTGTCACCCTCAGTAGAGTACCATAGTGTCATAGCTGGCAGTAACCTCAAACTCCTGGGCTCAAGCATTCCTCTTGCCTCAGCCTCTCCAGTGGCTGGGACTACAGGTGCCTGCCACAACACCCAGCTAATTTTAGAGATTAGGTCTTGTGCTCTTGCTCAGGATGGTGTTGAACTCCTGAGCTCAAGAGATCCACCCACATTGGCTTCCCTGAGAACTAGGATTAAAGGCATGAGCACTGTCCTCCCCACCTCATTCCTAATAGGAATAAGACTGGGCTGGGAACAATCTGAACTTGGGACACAATGCTTGACTCAGAATCGGATGACTGAAGACTGCTGTTAAATAACAGACTTTCCTAGTGATTTCTTAGACTTTGCCAGTTATAAAATATAGAATATTCAAGACAATCCAAATTAGCTTTGGGAATATATTAACTTTTTACTAAATTTCTTGATAATGAAAATCAGTTTAAATATTATAGCAACAATTGAGACAACATTCCATTAGTAATTTTTAAGCTGCTTCCTGTCACATGTTGCAAGAGATTCCCTTTTACCTGCCAAGTGAAAAATGAGGTTAAAAGTACTAATTTCTCATTGTTTTGAAAAGAACAGAAGCAACAGAGAAGTACTCTCAGAGCAAGTTATAATCTCCAGCTATGGAATCTATTCCATAACACATCATAACACAACCTGGGATCTGAATTTTTAGTATGAATTGAATAGAAAACACATTTATTTCATTCTCAATAAGTGAAGATAAATGGTAAACTGGTGCCATGTTAGACAATGGGGACACGATAAGGGAAAGGGTGTACAATGCCTGCCCTTTGTGCATGTATATATTAATAATATAGACATTAATGAAATTTGATAAATATGCTTAAGGTAAGTGAAATGATCAGGCATAATGGAGGTATGAAGAACAGATTAAGTATAATCAGCAGAGTCAGAGAAAATGGAAATCTGATGATGTATTTATCAAGAGCTACTTACTCCCCCCCCAAAATAGAAAATAGTGACTAATTCTTACATAAAATGGATTCGATTGTGACCAAAGCACATTACTTAGACATTAATTTTTAATTCAACTTGGTAACATGTTGTTTAGGATATTGCATCCTCATTTATAAGTGAAATATGTTTGTAATTTCCCTTTATAACAATATATTTTCTCTAATTTTAGTATCAGGTGTATCCTGATTAAGTAGAATGACTTTGAATTATTTCTTCTTTTTCTATTGTCTATAAGATTTGGCATGATTTGTTTTTTGAAATTATCTTTTACTTTTATTTATAAATATTAGTTGTCTATTTTTGAGACTTTCGAAAAAAAATAAGTTAACTGATGACTCCATACTGAGCCTCATAGCTATAGCATTCTATAATAGACATACTCTTATCTGACAATATGAATGTTACTTTCTTTGCATTATTATTATTATTATTGCTTAATATTTTGATCCAGTAATCATCTGATTTCTTTTCTGAATGTATTTATCTTCTTTCATTCTTTCTCGAGGTTTTTGTTTCTAGTCCTTATCTTAAACACTGTTATTGTTATTAAATATTAAGCCTTTTTAATTCTGTGAAGGCAAAAAGTGGAAATCAAATAAACACATGTATATGTAAAAAAAAAAAAGAGCTACTTACTCCCTCCTAAGGACTTATCTTACCTGCTACTGAGATAATGGTCAACTTCTTGGACATGTGACTTGATGACAGCTCGTCAGAAACTCATTGAAAATTTTCCAGTAAGAACAGAGGAACCAACATACTTTTTCTCTTTTATAGTAAATCTCTAAGGGTGTGAACCCAGGAAATCAGTTTTGAGGTTTCTTAAAACACCAAGAAACATAATGTCTTAGGTGGGAATAAAATTGACATTAAGAGAAATAGAATAGGAAGTCAGGGCAAGAGGTGTTTGAAATTATGAGCCAATAGTTTCATGAACCAATACTTTCCTTTGTTAAGGTTCAAATTTGTTTTTTGTCACCAACAAATAAAAATGTTATATTTAATATAAAAATTGCTATCTGTAAATATTATAGATAGGTGACACCAAAAAATAAGAATGGTTGTGAAAAATAGATCCATAATATTCCTCCAATAATACTGTGTGAAGCTATTGATGTTTGTTTCGTTATAATGAAGTAGCTGTTTAAAATATATTTCTTAAGATATCTTTCCCTCAATTCATCTACTTATTAATAAGGATATTTATGGGTGCTTGCTTTCTACAAAGCATATTTCTATGTCAGTGAATGTTTTTGTTAGCTTAGTTCTTTAAATTTTACTAATGTAAAATGAAAACAAAACAAGAATTGACCCAATAAAACTGGTATGAATAATGACTTGGAAGATCAGGAATGAAAGTGTTTTTCTGAGGTGGCCAACAATTTCTGATGACTGTTTAGCATTCTGGCATTCTTAATTAAATATTTGACATTATAATGACCCAGACTCCTTCCTCATTTTCCCAAGTACAGTTAGAAGAAATTTCCACTGTCCCTCACACTTCCATCAACCTCTTCCATTCGTTCACCTATCTTTGGGGAAGGAGTTACTTCCCTCTTTGATGAAATGGAAAAGAGAAATATTGCAAAAAGAAAACTTCAGTTACCCTCTCTGATAGTTCTGTTTTGGGGTCTTCTATATGGCACAGCTATTGGATCTACTGTATGACATAGATTTTGCCCTTCCTTCACCTGATGAACCTGAAATTCAGCATTCTACCATTGTTATTTCTATTACTATTATCATTATTTTTTGCTTCTATAAGCTTTATGGATATTTTCTCTACATGTATTGTTGTCAAATATGATGACATGAATTATACTTCTCTTTCACTGAATACTCTGGAATTCTGGGGAATTTTTAATATAAGCATTGTTATTCCTTCTAGGATTTTTACTGTTACTGCTGTTATTCATGGTAACTTCTGACATCTATTTTCTAAGGCCTAGCATTCTGGCACTCTTAATTAGATATTTAATTAGATATTTGACATTGTCATATATATCTTTTATGTCTATTTTTTTCTCATATATTTGATATCCTTTTTCCTTTGACTGCATGCTTTGAAAATTTCCTATATATTTCTTTTAATGATGTTGTTTATTATATTATTTTAATTTAAACAAGCAGGTCTTTAGTCTCAGAGTTAGGGATTTTCTTTGCCATAGAAACTTATCAAGGAGGCTAACTACAATAGAAGTAGGTAGCTAATCACAGTGATTCAGAACTATAATCCCAGACTACTTGTATCAAACATAAATAATAATAATATTGGGGTACTGAGTTTTTTCAGTGCTTCTCCTGCTGTTCTCAAAGAGGCTAGTCAAGGGCTCTCATTTAAATTAAGAGCCCCAGTCCTACAGCAGAGATCATTTAAATAAAAGTATCATCTTCTATATTAAGCCTGTTGTTGGAGACAGTTTTATTGTAACTACTACTAAAATAAAGGAAAAAGTATATACACTTGAAGAAGTTTATAAGACAAATATAAGAACTCTGTCCCCAAAAGTTCATTATGCTTGATTACTAGCCCATTCTAATAGAAATCTATTTAAATTTTGAGACAAATTTAATGACCACAAGTTCGATGAGAAAAAAAGAAAAAACAAAAAGATTCAAGCTCCCATGTATGTATCAGAGGTGGCAGACTATGAAAAACATCTTCTGAAAGAGAATTCTCCAGCACACACATGGCCACAGGAGGAAATCTAAGAGGCCAGAGATGACAATGGGCAAAGGTATTCTTCTCAGAGAAGAGAAGCAGGGTCGTTCCTCAGGGAGGAAGAATGAATATTGGCATCCCCCCAATGGCCCAACATGGTGTTCCTAAGTACTCCAAAACCTGTGTATGTGATGTTACCTTTATGGTAAAAGAGATTTAGAGATGAAAAAATTAAAGACCTTGATGGGGATGCTAGCCAAGGTAACATGCATGGGCACAAGAAAGTCCTTATAAAAGGACGGCAGAGGGATCAGAGTCATTAGTAAGATCAGTGATCATGGGAACAGGAATATAAAAATTAGTAGTAGTGTGGTACCTACCAGCAGCCAGGAAATGAAGATAGCTTCTGAAAGATGGAAAAGACGAGGAAGTAGATTTCTCCGCAACATTTCCAGAAGGAATCAGTCCTATGAATGCCTTGAGTTTAGCTTAAATGTATTTATGACATCCTAACATGTAAAAGAATAAATCTGTATTGTTTTTAGACACTAAAATCATGAAAATGTATTACAGAAGAAGCAGAAAGCTAAGACACAAAGGACACGCTCTGCTGCCAAGGTAACAAGACTTTCAAACCCTGCTCACCTGGGTTTTGCCAGGAACTCCTGTGAAATTTTACTTCTTTTGGATCAGAAACTCCTGTGAAATTTTACTTCTTTTTGTCAATTGTTTGTTGTTTTTTTTTTTTTTTTGGAGACAGAGCCTCAAGCTGTCACCCTGGGTAGAGTGCTGTGGCATCACAGCTCACAGCAACCTCCAGCTCCTGGGCTCAAGCGAGTCTCCTGCCTCTGTCTTGTTTGTTTGTTTTTGCTATCTT
>CAUYRH010029194.1:0-14339 GCA_963574655.1 Perodicticus potto | reverse complement strand
CTTGAAAGGTTTGATCAGAGAGATCTGCAGTTATTCTAATATTCTTCCCCTTGTAGGTTATAGATTTCTTGCATCTGGTTGCTTTCAAAAATTTCTCCTTCATATTAACTTTAGTGAACTTAATTATGATGTGCCTGGGGGATTTCTTATTTGGGTTGAGTCGTGCTGGGGTTTTGAAACTGTCTGCTATCTGAATTTCAGAATCTCTTGGCATGTCTGGAAAGTTCTCTTTCATAATCTCATAAAGAAGAGACTCTGGGCCTTGTGACGCCACTTCATCATTTTCAGGTATCCCTGTGAGGAGAATATTGCTTTTCTTCAAATTATTCCAGAGTTTTCTGGGAGAATGATCCATTTTTGCCTCCCATTTCTCTACCTCTTTGTAGGTTTGGGAGCATTCGGAAGCTTTGTCTTTCATGTCAGAAGTCCTTTCTTCTTCTTGCTCCATTCTGTTACTAAGGGATTCTACTGTATTTCTCAGATCTTTGAGGGCTGCAACTTCTCTCAATGTGTCAAAATCTTTGGTCATTTCTTCTTTGATTCCTTGACTTCTTGAGACAATTTTTGAAATGCTCCCAGAATTTCTAATTCCAATTTTTCCTTTATTTTATTGATCTTGTTTGCAATCCAAATTCTGAATTCGATTTCTGACATCTCAGCCATCTGTTTATGCATAGGATCATCTTTTGTATCCGCCAAATTGTTCCTTGGGGGGGTTGATTTACTCTGGTTGTTCATGTTTCCAGAGCTTTTCCGCTGATTCCGACCCATATTTATTTTGCACCATTTGGCTGGGTGAGTAGGTAAGGATAAGTTGGGTTGGGGCTTCTAGGAGTAGTGATTGACCAGTCCTTTCTTTGCCTGTAAGCTGGGACTGGTGTTTGTACCTTTTCCCCTAGAGTTTTTCCAACCCATACTTTGCTACTGCCTGCAAAACTGGGCTCCTTCTTAATGTAGTGGGGTTAAGTGTCTCTGTCTTATCTTCAGCTGGTTTCTGTCTTACCCTAGAGAATTGGTTACTCTGTGTTGGAATCTGAGCTGTTATCTGTATCCTTGGGTCACAGGTCACTCCAGAAGGGTTGATGTGGTTCTTCGACCTTCTTTTTTGGCTCAGTTCCAAACCATTGGCTTTCTTGCTAAATTTCTTAGGGTTTAGACTTTTGAATCTACACCAATGTTCTACTCTATATTATAGGAAAGATAAACAAAAGAAATAAAATTACATTTTTAAAAAACAAAAACAAACAAACAAAAGGCTCTGGTAACCCTCCTTTGAGGCTTAACTGGTTAAGTGCAGGGAATAATAAAATCATATCAGGAAAATAGAAGCACACTGTTTAATATATTAAAATGCTGTTCTGGCCCAGCCACATCATCCCAGGCCCTTGGATACAACATTATTATACTGTGCTTTTGTGTGGTGCCTTTTGATAAATTGAAAGGTACCATAAGAAATAGCCCTGTGGAACCTGTTACTCTGAGTACTGTCAGAAGGTTGCTGAGGACACTGCTTATTTGTTCACTCATGGTCTTCCACATGATATTACCCAGGAAAAACTCTCAGCATTAAGAAGAGATGTAATTTAGATCAATTGTTTTTATATTATTGACACTGTCAGCAATGCATGTATTTAGTCCATCTATTCTATGTACCCAGTAATCAATAAAGCCATCATTGATAAAGCAAAACCTAATAGTAAGATTAGACTTGGCTATGCCTGTTCCACAGTGGATCATCTTTTTGAGCAAGGACTCTCAGTCCTTCAAGTTTTTCCTTGGAGGAAAGGCTCTGTCAAATTTGACCTTGATCCTGTCTCCCTGGAGCTCGATAGCATTAATAGAGGCTGCTATGTCTGAGGCTCAAGGTCTCAGTGTTCTTTACTAGACTGAGGGAGAAACAGCAGAATTAATAAACCATGTATTCATGAAACTATCTCTGGAAATCTAACATCTTTTTGTCCCAGATACCTGGCTCTAGTAAGAGTAATCAAACCACAGAGCACCCAGGATGCACTTCTTTAACTCTTGCCCCTACAATTTAGGTGTGGTGTCTTTGTCAACTTGGTTATGCTAAAACACACTTGCAAGAATGTTTCTGATTAGGGTAGGCCACGGGGAGATACTTGGGAGATCTGGAGGCACAGAGGAAGCAGTGGCCCTCCTGGAGCTCTGACACTCATTAATCATGTGACTCACCTGTGGTAGTAAGGCTGCAGCTGGGCTCACACCTGCTCCACCTTCCTGGCTCCTCCTTCAGCATCTTTGACTCCTGGACCAGGTGTGTGTTTAGTTCTGCAGGACATTCACACTACCAGGGATCTGCTTCTCTGACTGAGCCCTGACTGGGACACTGGGATTCACACAATACAAGATAAGGGATCTGTACAGCATGGCTGCAATAAGAGCCTCTTCTAAATCCTCTTTGGGAAGCTTCATCCCTGTGATGTTCTATTTCTGTGAAACGTGATGTTCCAACTACGATGTTTCACATCTCCTTGACGAACTTGCCTGCTAGTGAATAGATTCACATGCATCTAATCATTCAGTAAATAGGTACTGAGCATCTAATATCGAATATATCTCAGTCATTTATCAGATTCTGTGAATACAAAGATGAACGATGTGGGTGGAAACAGTCTACAGATAATCATGAAAACGTGGTGGAGGGAAAAAGGAGATACAAGTGTTCGTGAGAGGGAGTGGAAATGTCTGACAGCTACTTTCACGAAAGACCTGAGACCAGGGAAGACTTACAGGGAAACACATAATTCTTGGCTTTAAATGAAAAGTTCATCAGACATTAATATTCTCTGAAGCAAAAGAAAAACCCAGCAGTGCAAAAATAGGTTAAATGAAGTAAAGTATATGGTTGTAGCTGCTGGGGGCAAGGTGATAGACGATGCTAATTTTCTTTTATACATACAGATTATCAAATGCTGGCAGGATGCCCAGATGCAAGTGTCCAAGAAAACACTGTCTATTTTGATCTAGGGTATGTGGAGGAAGTTCTGTGTAGAGGGGTAGATTAGGAATCTTATAACACAAAAGTGGGAGATGGAGTCCAGGCAAGGACCTTAATCTGCAGCTTGCTTCAGTCTCTTTCTCTGCTCACTGCAGCAGGAACCAAAAAAAGAAAAAAGTGTGTGTAGCTTCTTCCCAGCTCAGAGAATCCATGATCCTCCTATTTATTCTGGGCTTTGACTCTCCTATTCCATATTCCATTAGCTTTGTGTCTTGGTTCATGCTTCTCATCACATGCTTTCTGGATATACCTCCCTAGATTCAGGCTGGCTGGCTGTGCATTTCATCCAGTGATTACACGGCATCATTCGCTACTCTTGTCTTTAGACTCCACGTGCTGTGCCTGCAGGGAAGTAGCATTAAGTCCAGCCCAGGCTCTGGGGATTTGGCCTTGGCAGCGATTCCCCTACTTTCTGCTCCCATCTTGAATCCGTTTGTGTGTCCTATTAATGCCACCTCCATGTGTGCTCTGCTACCTTGAGTAGCATTGTCACCACCCTGGCCTAAGCCATCATCATATTTTGCTGGGACACCAGCGTGGCCTTCTCATTGTTGCCCCTGCTTCCAAACTTGGGTCTGTTTGGAATTCATTCATTACCTACACAGCAGCAAGAATGATCTCATTAAAAAATAAATCTGACCATTTCCTTCTCCTGTCCATTTAGTGGCTTTCATTACATGTCATCTAAATTCAATTATTTCCTGTGGCAGGGAAGGTCTTTCATGATATTGCTCCAAGAGCCTTCTAGGAAGCCCAGGTGTGTCCCTTCTACCTTGGAGCAGCACTTGCTTTTCTTTAGAATATACTAAGGTCTTCCTCTCCTCAGTTTATCCCTTTTATTGATAGCCCCATGTAAAATCTCTTATCTCCTTGAAAATCTTCATTATTCACATCTCAGCTTAAATGTCTTTTCCCCAGGAAAAAATTGTTTTTTAGCCACCAATCCAAAGAAATCTGAGTTGCTATAGCCGAATACCATATATTGGGCGGCTTCAACAACAGAAGTTTATTTCTTATAGTTCTGGAAGCTGGAAGTCCAAATAAAGGTGATGTCAGATTTGGGGTCTGGTAAGGGCCCACTCCCTAGCTTGCAGGTGGCATCTTCTTGCTGTGTCCTCATGTAGAGGAGAGAGAGATGGCTCTCATCTTCTCCTCTCCTAAGGACACTAATCTCATTATGGAGGCCTCATCCTTATGACCTTATGTAAACCTAATTTCTTTCCCAAAGCCCCAGCTGAATAACATCACATTGGAAAATAGGGCCTCAGTATAGGAATCTTTGGGGGGACACATCCAGTCTGTAACAGAATCTCACCATGTTCTCCCAGTTACACACTCCCCCTACCATATTTACTTCCACCAAACTCATCACTGCTTGTGAATATCAAGTTCATTCATGTGATTTCTTGATGAAATGTTGTGCTCCATACTCCACTGTGAGTTCATGAAGACACATATTTATCTTTTGGGTCTCCATTGCTTAGCTAAGTGCCTGGCTCAGAATTGCTGGGGTTGGGGATCAGTGTGTGTGTGTGACTGTTTACAGAATGGTAACCTTCCCCTACATCTGTGGGAGATGATTTGATTAGATCATTTATGAGCACACAAACAGAAGCTGATGTCCTAGGGAATAATATGTTCTTACTATTTTGTGTTCTACTATTTTCATTTAGCTTTATTTCATATTCATTCCAAGTTGGACACAGTTCTAATATAGGTATATATATTGTTTTAATTAGAAAAGGCAGCATAGTTTTTCTTTGTTCTGATTTATCATCTTCCCCCATTTGCCTTGTAATTGGATTGTTTACCAGGGTTTTAAATTTTTTTTCTATTTTCATTTGTATTTCTGTGAGTACCAATAATTTTATTTATTTTTATTCAGAAGAATTTTGTTTGGAATATGATCACAGAAGTGAAATTTCTGGGTCAAAACTGAACAATTTTAAAGGTTTTATTGCATAGCAACGTATTTTTCCTTAGAAAGATTGAACTGATTTCCTATGCCAAAAACAATGTGTACTGTGCATGTTTCTCCAGTCTTGTCAACGCTGACTTTAAACATTTTTTATCACTCATACCCTGTTTTTCTAATTTAGGTATGTTGAGAAGCACTCCTGGAAAATTGTACAAGGAAGAAGCCCAAAGAAGACTTTGTGTTCCAGAGACAGGCTCTCATTTCTACAATTCTAGAAACTTGATTTTGTCAATGCTGTATAAATTGAAATGTTTTAACTCACGAGAAACAGAAGACTCACAATTGAAATGTTTAACTCACAAGAAACAGAATTCAAACTGGCTGAAATCATAAAGCATATTTGCTGAGTGAGGTAGTTGTGCTATTTCTCTGCATTTGTACCATTCCCTTGACATTGCTTTCTTCATGGTGTCCATTCCATCTCAATACTATATGGAATCTTAAATTTTACTTGCTCTTCTTTTTTAATATGGAGGATATTTCTCAAAACAACTGCTCCCCACTCTCAAATAATGTTCCTTTCTGTCTCTTTGACCTAAAGTGGGTCTCTTGCTCATTTATGAAGTAATTATTTTATTCTGGTGGATGTTATCATACGCCTATATTCCTGTAGCAATCCCGGATAGTCCCTGAAAGAGGGTTATTTATGGTGAATTACCAGACAGGCCTACTCCCCTAGAGCAGGGACTAGCGTGAGCTGTCAGGAAAGGGAGGACACATGAACAAAAATAATCATAATAATAATAATAATAGATTGCTCTTAGGGAAAAGAAATAAATGCTGGATAAACAAGCAACATTTTCCAACTAAGCACCAAAATAGGATTACATTAACCAAATTTACAGAGAGTGAGATGCCAGTGGATATGAAGATGTACAGTGAAAAATGAAACTGTCAAGGAGGAAATGATATTAAATTGAATAAACAAAATATTTTCTCCCTCCACGCAAATAAGATATAATCAATTTGGGAAAAGTTGCTACACTCATGTGAACAATACTGAGGCTTCCAATCCATTAACATGGAAAGGCTCTTAGTGATTTCTTCTTTATGTTCTGTCAGCAATGTTTTTACAGGAAATTTTTAATTTTTCCCATGCCTTTTTGTTATTTTTAATGTTGTGTATAAGATAGGCTTCTTAATTTTTATATTCAGACCATTCATTGCTCATATATATACAGATACAGTTAGCTTTTGTACATCTATTTTGAACCCAATAATCTTGCTGATCTCTAATATTGGTTCCAGTAGTTTGTGTGTGTGTGTGTGTGTGTATTCCTTAACAACTTTCTACCTCTGAGCTTTTGTATACCGTGAAATCAATCTTACTTTGCTTTTCCAGTATGATTACTGTTTAATTTAGTGTGATCGCACTGGTTGTAACTTCAATATAATAGTATGAGGGTGACGAGAACAGACATCTGGGCCTTATTAGGGCTCTTAGGGAGAAAACATTCAATGTTTTATCACTGAGTATGATGCTGCCTATAGGTTTTAAATAGATGCCCTTTAGCATGTTGAGGGAATTCCCATCTAGTCCTAGTTTGCTGAGAGATTTTTATCATAAAATGATGTTGGATTTTTGTCAAATTCCTTTTTGGCATCTATTGATATGATCTTTTTTTGTTTTTTATTTTATCAATATTTAACTGCTTATTGGATGGGAAACTAACCTTGTATTTCTAGTATAAATATGTTGTTATTTTTATGTGTCATCAGTAATATGTTTGGGAATATATAGCTGAGGATTTGCATTTATTTGTCACTTTCTTTTATTCTCATGTTTTTAGCTTTGGTGTCTGAGTAGCACTGGCTTGGTAGGATAAAGGGGAACATTTCTTTTATCTCTATTTACTGGAACAATTACAAATACAAAGTTTTGTATTATTTTTGTGATGTTTTATAGATTCTATAAGTGAAGATGTCTGACTGGACTTATTTTTGTGAGAATATTTTAAATTATTTAATCTATATGCTTGTTCTATGCTTATTTAGATTTTCTATTTCTTATCGAGCCATCTGTGATAATTTGTGTCTAAGAAGTTATATTTCAGCTGAGTTGTCTAATTTGTTAATACAGTTATTTACAGTATTTCCTTTAAAACTTTTTTATTTGTATAGAATTGGTAGTGATGCTCACTCTTTCAATTTTCTTAATTTTGTTTGATTTTGGTAATTTGTGTTTTTTCCCTTTCTCTCTCTCTCTCTCTCTCTTTTTTTTTTTTTTGTTTTTGTTTTTGAGAAAGGGTTCTGCTCTGTTGCCTGGGCTAGTATGCAGGAGCAGCTCACAGCAACCTCATATTCCTGGACTCAAGTGATCCTTTTGACTCTCAGTCTCCAAAATAGCGAGGACTACAAGTGCATACCACTGTGCCCGGCTAATGATTATTCTTTTTCTGTATTCCATTTCATTTATTTCCAATATGATCCTTATTATTTCCTTCCTTCTGCTGGTATTGTATTTACTTCTATCCTCTTTCTCTAAGTTCATAAGGTCAAAGTTTAGGTCAATGACGAGACCTTTCTTCTTTTCTAATATAGGTCTTTAAAGATTCCAAATTTTAATACAAGTTTTCATTGTCATTCGATTAAAACTATTTTCTAATTTTCCTTTTTTGTTTTCCTTATTTTGTTTTGATCAATGAATTATTTAGACATGTACTGTTTAATTTTCTCCCACACTGGAATTTCATATATTGTGAGCATTGTCTTTAGATGAGCGGAGTTTAAAAAATAACAATAAAATATAATTTATCTTTTTTTTCCCATTTAGGGTCATTGCTTTCTTTAACCTCTCTAAAAAGATTTCTAAATCCATGTTTTCCATTAAAATATTTTTAATGTTAATTTTTATATTTAGGCCTATGGCAGTGGTTCTCAACCTGTTCAAATCGATGTACCTCTGTATACGGAGTGTTCTTTTTCTCTGGTTGCCTTTAAGATTTCCTTTTTCTTTTTTGTTTCAGCATAACTGGTGTTCCTCTGTGTGTGTTTGTGTATTTTAAGCCTGATGTCCTACTTTAATCACTGCACAAAAGAAGGATGGAGATCTCCCCCATTTGAAGTAAAACTGGCGCAGCGTCAGGGCTGATAATGGCATACACACATACAAAGAAGGTATGAAAACATTTATTACTCACATAACAAAAGGTTCTGGGGCGAGTCAGGCAGCTTTCCCAAAACGATCCAAAATGGTGTGAGACAGCATGGAAAGGGGACTGACTTAGAGTTTTATGGTTTTTAGGGACTAGGGCTGGGATGAATGTTCCTGGATGCAAGCCGGGATTGCACGGTCTGATCTTCCCACTGGTGCAAAAGGAGGTCACACTTGTGCTTTATCATTTGTTTGCCCCGATGTGAGCAGAAGGAGAAGCAAGCAGTAGGGGGCTTAAAAACCATCTGCAAACTTCAAACATTGAGTTAGACTCTTTACTGCATGTCACAAATATGGAAAACATTGAGAAATTAAATCTTTAAATATTTTCTTCTACTCTAGTCTCTCTCTTTCCTTGAAATCATTCTCCCGCCAGCCTATAATTAATAATTCCTCTTGCTCTATCTTCCTGTTCACTGATTTTTCCTTTGTCTTCTCTATTCCTATGTTAAATTCATACAACGTGTTCTTAACTTCAGAGTTTGTGTTTTTCAGTTTTAGAATTTTGAATCTTTTTTGGTAATTTCTATTACTCTGATTAGACTTCCTAACGTTTTTAATTGCATGAGCATATTTTTTTTCCTTGTAAAATATGGCAGTTGATTTGGGACTTTCATTTACTGTGTGACAGCTAAAATTCTAATAAGAAAAATATAGTTTACAAGACCTGAAAGCCAAAGACAAAATCTGCAACAACCACAGATCCTAAAACCTGCTTGAGGAAACCTTCCAAAGAAAGCCTGTGGCTCATCAGTAGGCTCTGGCCGGTTCAAACCCTGTGGTTCAAACCACAGTAGACTCTGTGGTTCATCGAGTAGGTTTGAAGGTGGCAGGTTCAGGCCCTGCCTCTGCCGAACTGCAAAACAGAAAAATAGCCAGGCGTTGTGGCGGTTGCCTATAGTCCCAGCTACCAGAGGCTGAGGCAAGAGAATCGCCGAAGCCCAGGAGTTGGAAGTTGCCAGTGAGCTGTGTGACGCCACAGCACTCTACTGAGGTCGATAAAGTGAGACTCTGTCTCTATTAAAAAAAGAAAAGAAAAGAAAAGAAAGCCAGAGAAAAGAGTAGTTGTACAAGAACGGGCTGAAAAGTAGCAGTTTAAACAGCTGGCTGGCTTTCTTCTGAACTTTCGCTATCCCATACAACTTTGACCTTCTCTCATTGTACTGTTCCATTTGCGGAGGCTTTTTTTTTTTTTTTTTCTTAAACTAAATCATAGCTGTGTACATCAATGCAGTGTACTCCAATTCATGGAGTACAATGTGCTGGTTTTACATACAATTTGAAATATTTTCATCATACTGGTTAACATAGCCTTCACATCTAAATATTATGTTTAGATATTTATTTATATTCTAAATTTAGTAAATTTCAGGTACCCTTGTAAGATGCACCGTAGGTGTGGTCCCACCGATTACCCTCCCTCCCTCCATCCTTCCCCCTCCCCTCCCCTCCCTCTTCCCTTTCCCCATATTGCGCCCAGGCTTTAAGCCCCTTCAGGATGGAGCGTGATTTTCTTCACTCTCTAGCGCCTTCATGCAATTTTATTTTTGTGTTTTTCTCACTAAATAATGAGAAACGCAACTTTTTATCTCCATCATATTTGGAGTTTACTTGGCTATCCCAGAATCAGTAAAATTACTTTTTATAACTATTTTTATTGGATGGTCAATCTTTTTCATAAAGACTTTTGGGAATTAGGTATTCTGGAAACAAATCTTTCTCTTAGATATGTGTTTTGCCAGTATTTTCTTACATTTTGGGTCTTTTCACTGTCTTTGTCTAGTAGTTTAGTGCTTTTTGTAAACTCCTAAAAACATCATTGCTTACTCTAAGTCATGAAGATATACATTTTTTTAAATTTATAGTATGTATAACAGCTTATTTTGAGGTTTAATGTATATATGATAAACTACACCTATTTAAAGTGCACAAGTTGATAAATTTTGACACATGAATACATTTGTGAAGCCATTACCACAATGAAGATAACAAACATATTAATTAATCACTTCTAGAAGTTTTCTCATGCTCCTTAGTAATGCTCCCCTATTACTCTTCCTAGAGCCACACACATACATTTTCACCACTGTTTATATCACTGGTCTGCTTTCTGTAACTACTTTTATCTTATTTATTTACTATGTATCACATTTCATATAAATGGAATAATACAGTCGGTGGGAATCTTTTGGCAAGAGCATCTGGCTCCTTTTCCTCTGTATAATTATTTTGAAATATAGCCATGTTCTTACTTACTTTGATTATTAATTTGTTCTTATTGCTTAATAGTATTCCACTGCACGGATATATAACAATTTGTTTATCTGTTAATCTGGTAATAGGCATTTGGATTTTAAATTTTTTTTTGGCTATTACAAATAAAACTTCTATGAATGTATAAAATATATACTTTCATTTCTTTCGTGCAAATGCTCAGGGTGAAAATTGCTGAATCTTGTGGTGGTGTATACATAATTTTTTAAGAAACAAACTTTGCTTATTTTGGGTTTTATTTCTTCTTTTTTTTTGTAGTTTCCTAAAATAGAAGTTGAGGTCGTTGATTTGAGACTCTTCTTTTTTTCTAATAGAAGTGTTGCGTGCTATAAATTTCCCACTAAGCTCAGCTTTGACAATGTTTCACAAATGCTAATATTCCGCATTTTTGTTCTAATTAAGTTCAAAAGTGGTTACTAGTTTTCCTTTTGATTTACATTTTGACTCATTCACTATTTAGAGGTATGTTAATTAATTTCCAAATATGTGGGAATTTTCCATATAGCGTTTTGTTGTTACTTTTTATCAAATTGAATTACATTTTAGTCAGAGAAGATACTTTTTGTATGGCTTGAGACATTTTAAATTTATTCACAGCAGCTTTATGGCCCAGAATATGGGCCCAGTTATCCTGGTAACTGTTCCATTTGCACTTGAAACAAATATATATTTTACTGTTTGGAGATGGAGTTTTATATAAATGTCATTTAGATCAAACTTTGCTAGGGTTGTTCAAATCTTCTACATCCTAACAGAATTTCTATCTAATTTTTCCATCAATTATCAAAAGAAGGACACTGAAATGTCTGACTATAATTGTGGATTTTCCTATCATTACTGTTAGATTAGGTTTTGCTTTATATTATTTTGAAGTTTACTTGTTTATTTATGAGGTGCCCAAACACTTAGAATTGTTAAGTTTTTATTCATGGGTTGGTTCCTTTATCATGAAGACATAAACTTATTTTTCCCTAATACTGTTCTTTGTTCTGAAATTTACTTCATCTAATAGTAATACGGCTACACCAGTTTTCTTTTGTTCAGTTTTAACATATTTTTCATCCCTTTGCTTTTAACCTATTTGTGTTATTATATTTAAAATAAATTTTGTGGCATATATTTTGATCTTGCGTTTTCATCCAACCTAACTTTGTGTTTGTGAGGGAAAGCAGTACATCCTTTCCATTGAGTGTGTGTATTGATATGTTTCAGCTTAAATTTACCATCTAATTAATGTCTGGTGGTTCCACCTGCTTTTTTCCTACTTTGTTTCCTCTTTCTCTTCTCTTTTGTGGATACCTTGAATATTATTTATGATTCTGTTTATCTCCTTGTTGCCTTACTAGCTATAATTTTTTGTTTTGTTATTTTACTGGCTGCTCTGGAGTTTCGAGTACACATCTTTCTTTTATTGCTGTCTGCCTTTAAGTGGCATGCCATTTCACGTATAGTGTGAGCACCTCAGAACAATATTCTTCCATTTTCCCACTCTCTGCTCTTTTTCTGCTTTTTTCTTTTTCAGTTTACTCCTACCTGTCTTATAAACTCCAAGCTACCTTGTTATATTATAGTTGTTCAAATAGTGAATGATCCTTTAACAATATAAATTTTTTTAACAGGAAAAATTTCTTCTGTGTTTATCCTCGGAGAAGTCATTTCTGGTTTTCTTTTGTCTTTATGGAAATACTTTATTTTCATCTGGTTTTATTTGCCTTTTGCCTAAAGTACTTCCTGTAACATTTTTCTACTATTGGTCTGCTGGTGATTAATTCTTTCATTTGTATGTCTAAAGACAGTTTTCTTCCCTGTATTTTTGACAGATATTTTCAAAAGATGTAAGAATCTTGCTCATGATAAATTATTTTTCTTTTCAGAGTTTTAAAGATATTTAAAGATGACAAGAGATCTGCTGTCATCTTTATCTTTGTCGTTCTGTACTCAGCCTGCTTTTCCCCACCTGCTTTTTCTATCTTCTTTTACGATTTTCCCTTTATCACTAGTTTTAAGCAGTGATACCTGTCTGTCTATCCATCTATCTCTGATAATCTTTGCCTGCTTTCAGAATCTATCAATTTGTCTCTTATCATTCTTGCCACTTTCTATCATTTTACTGTTCTTAGAGATTGTCATACTTTTTTTCAATTGTTCCCTTTATTATATTAATTCTCCTTTAAGCACCAAGTAATTTAGCGTCCATGGCTGAGATAACACCTCTTATTTCACTTTCTTTTTAGAATTCAGGTAGCTCTCTATTCATACTTTCCTCATTTTGAAACATTTTTAATTTGAGTTCAATCTCAACAATTATTTTATATCATTTAAAAATAATTTTTAATTATTCCCTTCCATTGTGTATTTCTTACACATAATTTTAAGGCTCTGTATTTTTATCTAAATCAATTAACTTCATTCAGATATTATTCTGTATTTTTAATAGGCAGAAGTATTAAGTCTTCTAATGGCTAGAACTTATTTGTATTTCTTTTAGTATAATTTAGGCATTGGACTTGGATCTATACATCATAAAAATGTGGTCAAAATCAATTCTATATTCAATTAATCTAATAAACTATATCCAATGCCTATTCTTCTCCTGTTGCATACCCTCTGATGTGCTGTTTCTAAAATTATTTCTAAAATTTTAAAATTATTTTAAAATAATTCCTAATTTTTTTTAAATTTATATATAAAGCATATCTCTAGGCTTGTTTTTAAATTCCATGTTATTTAATTATGTTAATTTTTGTGTTTAAATTAAAATGTGACATAGCTTGTTTTTGGTAGTTAAACAATTGATAGTTGTGTTTGAATTAAAATGTGGTATAGCTTGTTTTTGATAGTTAATGGAATTTATTATTTTTTTTTTTTTTTACTGTTGGGGATTCATTGAGGGTATAAGAAACCAGGTTACACTGATTGCATTTGTTAGGTAAACAAATGTTACAATCATGTCTTGCCCCCAAAAGGCATGGCACACACCAAGACCCCACCCCCTCGCTCCTTCGCTCTCTCTGCTCTTCCTTTCCCCACCTGTCCCTCCTTCTTTCTCTCTCTCCTCTCCCCTTCCCCACCCCCACCATGTCATTAATTGTCATTAATTGCCCTCGTATCAAAATTGAGTACATGGGATTCATGCTTCTCCATTCTTGTGATGCTTTACTAAGAATAATGTGTTCCACTTCCATCCAGGTTAATACAAAGGCTGTAAAGTCTCCAATTTTTTTTAATGGTTGAATAGTATTCCATAGTGTACATATTGCACAGCTTGTTAATCCATTCCTGGGTTGGTGTGCATTTAGGCTGTTTCCACATTTTGGCGATTACAAATTGAGCTGCAATAAACAGTCCTGTGTGAGTGCCCTTATGATAAAAGGATTTTTTACCTTCTGGGTAGATGCCCAGTAATGGGATTGCAGGATCAAATGGGAGGTCTAGCTTGTGTTCTTTGAGGGTTCCCCATACTTCCTTCCACAAAAGTTGTATTAGTTTGCAGTCCCACCAGCATTGTAAAAGTGTTTCCTTCTCTCCACATCCACACCAGCATCTGCAGTTTTGAGATTTTGTGATATGGGCCATTCTCACTGGGGTTAGATGGTATCTCAGGGTGGTTTTGATTTGCATTTCTCTAATAATTAAGGATGATGAGCATTTTTCGACGAATGTTTGTTAGCCATTCATCTGTCTTCTTTAGAGAAGGTTCTATTCATGTCTCTTGCCCATTGATATCCAGGATTGTTGGCTTTTTTTCATGTGGATTAATTTGAGTTCTTTATAGAGCCTAGTTATCAAGCTTTTGTCTGATTCAAAATATGAAAATATCCTTTCCCATTGGGTAGGTTGTCTATTTGCTTTGGTTGTTGTCTCCTTAGCTGTCCAGAAGCTTTTCAGTTTAGTTACATCCCATTTGTTTA